>JZLH01S0011070.1:45003-58397 GCA_001188425.1 Eucidaris tribuloides
TTTTCTACAACAAATAAAATTATCCTCGGAAGGTGGTGACTCAAGTACAACACTGTGGTTTGTACTCTTGTAGTTTGTGTCTGTGCTCCTTGAAATCCTGTAGATTGTACTCATCTGAAAATGTTAGCAAATCTTTGTTCTTTTTTTTTCAGGGTCTTATGCTCTTCAAGAAGTTTCAGTCAGAATGTACCAGTGTGGCCAATTTCTATGTTTATCGTAACTACCACTATGGAGTGTACTTCCAGGTGAGAATCAACAAGATATTTTGTTGATATTAAATATATACATACATACATAGGTACGTACGTACGTACGTACATACATACATACATACATACATACATACATACATACATACATACATACATACATACATACATACATACATACATACATACATACATACGTACATACGTACATACGTACATGTACATACATACATGCATGCATACATACATACATTTCATTTAATGGCAAATCAAATTCAAACATACATGTACATACATACATGCATGCATACATACATACATTTCATTTAATGGCAAATCAAATTCAAACATACATAATAATAGTAATACATATATTTGTATTGTGCAAATTCTATGTAGACATATTCATATGTGCATTACAATTATTACATACACTCATACTTGTATGTATATACATGCAAACATACACTCAGTGTTTATTTGGGGGAGGATGGTTGTGTGTGCAATTTTAATGTTAATGTCCTCAAGCAATCACTAATTTTAATGTTAATGTCCTCAAGCAATCACTAATATGAAATCTTGGGGTACTAAGGACCTAGATGGCAGAGTAAAAAAACCCGGGGTCTTTGAAACTATGGAACTCAAAAGCTGAGTGAAAAATGGTCTTAGTGAACTATAAATCTAAACAGTTATGGTTACCTGTTTGGAAACTTATTCAAGTCATCATGTTAGTCAAGATTTGGTGTATACACCATATATTTCACGAACATATATTTTTGCAGTTTTGCTCAAAGACAAGGAATTTGCGAAGGCATACTTTCATGATTTTTATTGCATTTTGCATTTACCTTGTACAGGAATATCAGGAAGTGAAAAGTTTTTGTGTTAAGTAAGTCGCAAAATTCACAAACATAAAACCACCGCAAAATATTCAGCGTGTACAGTATGCAGTTTTAATTTATGTTTTCTATTCATTTCTATACAGGTGGAGTCCAACATGCAGCTATCTAACCTTCTGATGGTTGATAACAAGAATGGAATCCTACCAATGATTTACAGTCCTCCAGCTTTGTCTCACCAAAGACAGGATAAGGTCGTGGAGGTGACAAACTCTGTGTTTGTCGGTACCAGCGCCAGCTTTGATTGCGACTTAGATGAGGTAAATATATGAGGCCATCACCTCAGTATCGGTGGTGGTGGGAGTGTAGGGAATGGCTGACATATCTTGGGGGGGGGGAGAGTGGTTGGGATTAGTACCATGTGAAGATGGATAGGGGTGTGTGACTGAAGTGGGGGGGGGGGGAAGGGGGATTCCTGTGAGGGATAGGTGCAGTTTTTTTTTACTTTGATTGTGATTGTGAGCCTCTTTCAGGTGGGGTTCAGGGGGCAGTGTCCACAGAAGTTTTTGGATTCAGCCACTGAAAGTCTCCAAAATAGCTGTATTGCATGTAAGTACTAAAAAGCACAATGTTTTCCCCAGGCCCAGGGAGATTAGACACAGGGTGCCTCCCCCCTGGTGTGTATACCACTGATGTCTTCTTTGTGAAGGGGATCTTTGAAACTTACAGTCATTCCAATTTTAAATAGGATTTTAAAATCAACAGATAAAAAAAACTTCTACAGATCAATAACTTTAAAGTGATAGGCTAACATTGTGGAGCTTCAATTTAAAAAATTGTCAAATTTTGATATCTGAACTACAAAGTAGTGTTCATATGGACAAATAAACACCCTAGAATACAAAAGTTTGGAAAGTTACACTGCCAATGGCAAGTTATGCATGAATAAATAATTAAAACTCAGGGCGAGTTTAAATAGCGTAGGTGTACACACAGTAAGTCTATGGCAGAAAATGGGCAGGTGAATCAGATCAACTTACGATTTTCACTTTTTTAAAGCACTAAATAATCATTTTGAAATACAAATTTTTCAGGGCATCATTTTTAGACCTTATCAAAGACAGTGGTAGCATGGGGAATCATGTAGCTCAGATTTTTTTTAACTGTGGTAAATGTTAGTCAATACCTTTAATGGCAATGCTGCAGTATTATCTAGGTAAAGAACAGTAGAACAAAAAAGCTATAAATTTCATGGTAAGTATTGGCAGTCATTACCGAGGTGTAAGGATATAATGTGAGTACAAGATACTAAATTGTTTCAAAACACTATTTCAAGGGGCTTTAGAACATACAGCAATGGCTGTAAAATACACGTCAGTCAAGTAGTTTTTATGTTTTGTTTACTTTGTTTCTCATTTTGATTTTGTCATTGTAGGTCAGACCTGAGGTTGGTGGGTTTACCAGTAGACATAGGGCCATACCAACACCTGACCAAGGTGGTGTCAGCGGATACATCTTTACATCGTTCATGTCCCAAGACAATTCTGCTCCCCACTTTGCATTTAAACTACCCCAGTCCTACCCTGCTATCGGAGGTCTCACCCGCATCACAGGTGAATGACATCATTTTATTTGCAAGGTTGCAAGTACAGCTTACTATTCCCAAAGTGTTAATTTCTTGAGTGTATTTACTGTAATTTCCATATTTTCCCCATTTTTTATCCTGTCATCATTTTTCTGTCAGTTTACCAATCCCTTTCAAATTTAGAATTGTGTAGGTATGTGACAGGTATATCTCAAATCAGTGTATAGTCTTTGTTAATCAGATCAAATTTTCATCAGTCTTTCATAAAGTATGGTATTGTCATACCAGACACCAGGAAACAACATCAAATCTACAGAAAATACTGTAAGTTTAAGTGATTGATCAGCAGATATTTATATGTACATTACCATTTGTACAATGGTTGGGAGGGGGATGGTTAAATGTTAATTCTGTAAGTAACTCTTAACGTGCCAAAGTCTGAGATCTGCACCAAATAATACACATTAAAGGGACTGAATCGTGGCCATCGACCGGCCTGATGAGAACAAAACTCACGGCCGTCACCCTGTTCGCTAGCTCCGTTTCGAGTTACATACTGTATACGCGGTGAAGTGTTTATTTCGTTGCAGTACTCAGCGGACCGCGATTGACGCATACGCTAATACGAAAGAGCCCGAATAATCAATTCGGCACGTTTCGGTAAATTAGTGGGACCTCCTGTGATTCGCTGCTTCTCATTGGTCGTACGGAATTCACGGTCTGCCAGTGCGCTGCTGAGTGCATCGAACTGGTTTCGCAAAACATCAACAGCCACGATTCGGTCCCTTTAAGTCCACAGTGGTTTAAATCCACCGGCATATTAAGAGATTATAATGAAGTGTTTCAGAGGGAGAGAATCTCAGGCCATTGATAAATTATAGAAGTATATCTAAAGAACACAGCCACCTTTGATGCAGATGAAGAACTAGCCAATATCTGTTCTTGATTTCATTCATTCATTCATTTGTAGGTGTTATGTTTGTCCCCCATGAGTAGGGAGTGATTGTCTTGAAGAACTTGCTAAATGATTTTTGATGTATTTTTAGATTGTACATTTGCCACAGTGACCACTGCAAGAAGGGGGGGGGGGTTAGGAGGCTATTACCTTGGCTATTTAGCTAATATCCAATTGATTTGTTGTTTACAGGGTTGTACATTTTCTAATTACAATGACCACTACAGGAAGGGGTGGGGGGGGGGCTATTACCTTTGATAACTAGCTAATATCCATTTTGGATTTGAATAAATGGTTTGTAGGTTGTACATTATTACAATGACTATTGCAGGAAGGGGAGGGGGAAAGGGAAGGGGGCTATTACTGTAGATATCTAGCTAATATCCACTTTGTTTTTATTCATTATAGCTTGTACATTAGCTAATAATGACATTGACCACTCTCTATATGTATGTGGCCGGGGTCTATTATCTTGAATAAGTAGCTAATAATTGTGTGTGTGTTATTTTAGTTCCCCTTAAATTTGGTTTACCATTGAAATTGTGTGTATTTTATGTTGGTTTTATCCTGTGTAATTTGAGGAGCAATCAAGTAACTTGCTTTCTTTGTGAATTCCCCTTCACATTTTGTTTGTTGTAAATATTGTTATTTTTATGAAAGGAATAAATAAATTGAATTGAATTGAATTGAAAATTGAATATCCATTTTTGTTTGTAGGTTGTATATTTGCTAATTACAATGATCACTGCGGGAGTAGTGGGCGTGCCATCATGACCAACAATGCTGGGTCTGATGCCCTTCACCCGATAGAGGTCAGCCAGCTACAATTCTTTGACACGGATGAAGACAACTTAGTGTTTTATCAAAGACCCTCAGTAAAGTGAGTATGAGTGACTTGTGGCTTGTCAATTTGACTGTGTACAGTCCAATCAGATACTTGAGTGTATCCCTCACTTTCACTATTTAAATCTTTATGTGTAGGCATTGTTTGTAGGCATTTGATGTATATGTTTTAATGTAAATGTTAGGCGTGTTTGTGTCTGTAGTGTGTAATCGTTTTTGTTCCAATATAACTTCAATGTGTTTTAATCTATACAGGGTCAGCCATTTTTAAGGAATGTTAGCCTTTTTGGCCGCACCCCTCTCAGTGTAAAATATGATTTGTGTATAATGTTAGTCATTCATGTTATTTGTCTATATTTACGTATTTTCACTTGTTTGTATTTTATTGTGTTTTTTATACTGAGGAAATAAATTGAAATTCAAATTGAAAATTGAAAAATTGAAAAGTGAAAATGTGCTTTTTCAGTCAACTGGCAAGTGCATCAGCATGCTTCGTTTGTCTGTTGGCACAAATCTTCAAGTACAATAGTTACAAGGAATAGTATTACATAATATGTCTTAATCCGTTCTTGAGCACAATGGACATGTGGCAAGTCAGTCACATTATGCTCAAAGTGCCAGATCTTGTTTGCAATTAGAACCAGAATGGGGTTTTGAACTTAACCCCTTGGGGACGACGGGCTTGTACAGAAGCCCAGTACATTGCACACTCAGAGACGACAGGCTTCTACAGAAGCCCAGAAAATACGGCAAAAAATTTCGGTCAATCACTGGATTAAGAGTGGAGTTTTAGTGCTTAATGTGTCTACCCCCCAAATTACACATTTTGAATTAGTATAAAATAAGAAAATAAATATAATGATAAGAATTTTATAAGAAAGCATGGGTGTATATTCCCTTTTAAAGTCAACCACGTGCATATCGAGTCGTCTCTGAATGAACACCAGTGCCATATAGCGTCGAGCCCAAAGGGTTAAAGCCACTGGCTAACATTTACCACAGTTACAAAAAATCTGAGCTACATGATTTAGATCCCCATGCTACCAGTGTCTTTGATAAGGTCTAAAAATGAAGCCCTGGAAAAATTGTATTTCAAAATGATTATTTAGTGCTTTAAAACAGTGAAAATCGTAAGTTGACCGGATTCACCTGCCCATTTCCTCCCATAGACTTACTGTGTGTAGATCTAGGCTATTTTCCACTCACCCCGAGTATTGTTTCTTCATCCATATCTTGCCAGTGGCAGCATAAATTTCCAAACTTGTGCATTTTAGGGTGTTGCCTCATATATCAAATTTTGACAATTTTTTTAATTGAAGCTCCACAATGTTAGCCTATCACTTTAATGCTTATTAAACACCATGACATGGTAAGATTAGGTATACAGCACATAAGGAGATAATGGACCATGGACCATCAATGGGCAATTTGATATTGTTATGTACATGTTAATCGTCTTTTGTCACTTGCAGAGTAAAGTCAATGTCATGCTAGACAAAGCATCTCAAAACTAGACCTTCACTGGCAAGATATGAGGTGTCTACCTGTAAAGAATATAAATAACGTAACATGAGGCAGAAAAAGTACCCCTTAAAAATTATGTCAGTGGTAGCCTGAAAAGTACCTGTTTATCTGAAAGCATTAAAGGTTAGTTACATGATTGGGAGCACTTGAAAATGCCTCAAGAACCAAATGAGTTTAAGATTCATTATCAATACCAAATAGTAGTTTAGTACTTACAAATGGTGTGTTGGAAAGTTTGAGATCCCATACGTCATGAATTTGTTGTTTTATGAGAAAAACTAATAACGACATGTTACCAGAATGTTGTTCTTTCATTGAGTTTAAATTTTGCTCAAAGTGAGAATCGCGGTTATGTGTACTGTTGCAAGACCAGCGGAGCACAATAATTGGTTAAATGGCTAAACTCCGCGTGACCTTCGGCTAAGGGCTGATCGGACAATTTTGGAATGGCCCGTGCACGTCGACGTCACTGTAGATTTTGAAGTTTAATTGTCCAGATTTTCACCAAAACTACGTATTCTACCCAAAGGTTCAATGACAGGTGTTTATTTATACTAATCTTCACATTGTGAATGGTTTGAGCTGATTTCATTCATTTTACCGTTTTGTGACGTGCAAATCCCTGACACAATCTTTACATTTATACCAACTATATACACCAGCTGGAGTGGATCTCCCAACTGGAAGGATTTGTCTCTAATTTGTTTACTAAAGGAGAATCAAGCATGAACATATTCTATCGTGGCTCGATAAAAATAGGGCCCATAGAGAGCCACACAGCAGGTTTGCCTGCTGCGAAGAATATTGACATTAGTTATTTTAGAATGAGTCACCGTTTGACTGCAAGAATTTCACAGGAGCATCCTTGTGAAGTTTACTTGATTCTAGAGTAGTTTCAGCCCACTTTGAAGACTACCCCCAATCATGTCATTTACCTTTAAAGATTAAAGCCCAAGTTTAGTTTTGGGGATTTTTTGTTATTTGAAAGCTTTATACCCCAAAGTCATAACCCTGCAATAATAGATTCTGAATGTCTTTCGTTTTTTTTTTATTAGTTAATGAAAAATCTTGAGGGGACCCCCCGAGATTTTCGACTATATTTTACATTATAGCATCCAGAGGGTTAAAAAGGCTTTAAGGTTACATGTGTTATACCTCATCTGAAAGAGCAGACTCTGCTTCTTCAGATGAGGTATAACTCATATAACCTTCTTTTTGTCTTTAGTTTTTTTTAAATTAATTAATGACTAGGGGGACCCCAAGATTTTCGGCTATATTTTACTATAGCATCCAAAGGGTTAAAAGTTATATGAGCTATACTCATCTTGAAAGAGCAGAGTCTGCTAGATGAGGTATAACACATGTAACCTTAAAGCCTTTTTAACCCTCTGGATGCTATAATATAAAATATAGTCGAACATCTCGGGGGTCCCTCCGAGAATTTTCATTAACTAATAAAAAAAAACTAAAGACATTCAGAATCTATTATTGCAGGGTTATGACTTTGGGCCATAACGCTTTCAAATAACAAAAAATCCCCAAAACTAAACTTCGGCTTTAAAGTGAAAATGTCCCTGTTTGCTCTAAAACATCGTTGACACCATTGAGTCAAAATGTGACCAATTTTCAACATTTTGTCCGTAGAAGCATATCTCGAATGACACTTCTCTAGGGATATGTCAATTTTCCATAATAGATACAGTGCACTCTCGTTATAAAGAACACTGATATAACAAAATTTCATTATAAAGAAGTAAAATCTCTGGTTCCATATCTTGGATTTCCTTTGTATTTTATTGTTTCTGCAACCCTGATATAAAGAAATTTTGTTATAAAGAACAAATATCATGGGTCCCAAGGACTTCTTATAACGAGAGTGCACTGTACACACTACTGGGCTCATCTGTCAATTGACTTACTTTATCTGTAATATTGTTTGGTTGTAACATTATAAAAATGTTATACCATGACCATAAATGCATTTGGAGTCATTTCGTTTGTGGGTTTTCCATCCGTCTGTTTGTGGGCAACACTTACATTTACTTCCCTCCAGAAAGTAATGGAACATTATCCATTAGAGTAATATATAGATAATTTTGTATGTAGTCAATACCTGTGGAGAATTGTTAGTCCATGACATAATTGCTGTGCTAATGTGCCCACATAATAATGACCACAGAAATTTGGCAAAATATTTAAACCTCATAACTTTCAAACTTTTCCTCCAATTTTGATAAATAACTTGTGACCAAAATAAATATCCTAATAATTTGGCAAAATGTAAAAATCCCCCCAACTTTCAAATTTGTCCTCTGATTTTGATAATATCTCACTCTTTGCTTATTGTATTGCCTTTAATATTAAAACTCTAAATTGTATCCACAGCCTGGTGAACCCATCAGATTGTGTTGACATGGATTGTGATGGCCTCAAGAAAGCCCTCATCCGTGACTTAGATGGTTCCATGCTGGGATCCGTGGGGACGGTCATTCCTGATTCAGCCTTTGAGTGGGACGGTGACCCTAGGCGTGACCTTGGTGACTATCGTATCCCTCGAATGCTGCTGACAGATCCTAGTGATGGGTCACGCCTGGATAGTGATGAGAAGATTCCCAACAAAGGTATTTCTGGAATGTGTGTCATTTTATTGTCACATGGTACAATTACATTTGGTGACATAACTGGTAACCTGGGGTACCAAATAGAAATCTGCCATTTTGTTAAATTATCATTTTTTTTAGCACTGTGCCATGGGTTACAAAATTGTGTAAAAATTATGTTTGAAACATGAACATAACAACTTTAGCTTTATTTTCACCCTACTTTTTGCAAGTTTGTATTTTTTTTTTGTGCGCTTGCACAGCCTCTACATCATAACCACTGATATCAGTGATCATAACCGAAGAAAACACTTCTTTGGACACAAGAGGGCGCTACACGACATGGTACACCGGGGTACAGCAGTACCCCAGGGTAGCATGTGTTGCATCATTTGGTGACTGAGTTTGATTAAACTGTTGTCATATCACTGTGAATTAGCAAGGAAGAAGATGATTACCAAATTGAAATTGCTAATGTGAATAAAGTCATAGGAGAGCCCTTGCTAATTTTGACAGCTCTGTCAGTACTAAGAAAACAGCATCCTCTCTGGCCACTAATTCTCAGGCAATAATCATAACAGTGGTCCTGAGGGGTTCCACGTTACCTAGGAAGTCAAATGTGCTGGGTACCTGCCTCCAAAACTCATAGAAATAATTATCCATTATAATGTACCCATTTTGAATGATAGCTTGTCTTAGAGAAAGAATGGTCAATGTAACTCAATGAAGCCAATGTGGCCCTTATACCTCCCCCCCCCCTCCAAAAAAATAATAATAATAATAATTACGGAAACTAAGTCTCATCACCCAGGAATGCCCTCCATTCTAGTGTTTTCCTGCAGACCATTGTTGAAGACCCTCTTAATGACAAGAAAAGGTACAGTATCAGAAACTGGGTCTGGAAATGGTTTGCCAACATGTTGCAATCAGATTGGAAGACATAAAAAATGTAGATGAAGCTACAGGACAACCCATGCTGAGTCTGTCAGTTGTGTTATCACTAGTAAACAGTGCCCGGCTGTCTACTAATTCTAGGGCAATAAACAGTGGACTAAAGTGGGTTCACTTTACTCCAAGTTGGCGCGTGCCTCCAAAACTTGTAGAAATAATTATCAGAAATTACCATATATCTGTTATTATGTGACCAATTTGAATGATAGGAAGTAGGCCTGCAAGATCCCGGTTATTTTTAAAACCGTTTAAACGGGGTTGTAAACCGGGCGGTTAGCGGTAAACGAAATAAGCCGATTATAATCCGTCAGTAACCGCCTGCACCTTGTAACAGGTGTTAAATGATCCGTGCGGTTAGCGGTTAAACGAAATCAACGCATCTATCAACTGTTAGTTAGCCGCCTGCAGCCTCTAAGAGACGTTGAATGATTTATCTTTTTATCCCCAAATCATGGCTCTGCCCCGCCCCCGACGGCCAGCTCAGTTAAGAAGTGTTGAATGATTTATTTTGTGTCATCAAATCATGCCCCAGACAGCTCCAATGATTTATCTTTGTATCCCCAAATCAGCTCAGACGGCTCACTTAAGTCTCAAGAAGAGGTGTTGTTTGATTTACATTGAAACCCCAAAGCATGTCTCAATCATGCGGTCATGCCCCAGACGGCTTGGTTACAAATTCAGAGAAACAAAACAAAGGGTGCGCGGCGGGGGTGCGGGATCAAATCACAAGCATTATGAGTCCATGAGAAATTTGAGAGACAAACATGCCGACTAGAGTGAGTGCGTATCAGAGAAATGCCATCGTTGTTATGGTAAACATAATTAAGAAATATGCCGGATCAACCCATTCGAATTAGCAATGATTATAAGGACACTCTAGGTCCTATGGCGACGGCAATTTACAAAGTTTATTCAATAATGAAATTCATCCTAGAATGAGTAGAATCACGAGACAAACCAAACCTGCCACTGTGTCTGTGACAGGGAACTTTGTAGAAGTAGTAGTAGTGGTGGTAGTAGTAGTAGCAGCAGCAGTAGTAGTAGTAGTAGTAGTAGGCCTAGTAGAAGTAGTAGTAGTAGTAGTAATAGAAGTAGTAGTAGAAGTAGTAGTAGTAGTAGCAGTAGTAGTAGTAGAAGTAGTGGTAGTTGTATATAGTAGTAGTAGTAGTAGTTGTAGTACTATATAGTACTTGGAGTTGAAACAAAGCACAGAAATTGCGACTCGGTGCTGATTCGGAAGTTCGGAAATTTCCGATTTGTTATTTGTGCCACCAGTACTAATACACAAAACCACAGTAGTCTGGACACCGACCATTAGGCAGCGGCGGCGCAGGCCATGCAGCATCATTATCGCACATCCACTACATAATCCTCATGTGTTTTCTTACTAAATTCTCTAATTATGTATTGTATATATCGTTATTGAATGTGTTTGTAGTTAAATAAAAAAAAATAAAAAAATAAATAAATGAAACCTGAACTTGAAATACTTGTATTGTTTTGCATTCATTGGTTGGAAACCGGTCCGAGCTAGCCATTCTAAATCATCGGGAAACAAGGAGCAAACTTACTGTACAACTGTACGCAAGCTGCATGTCAGCTAAGTCCACTCACTCCATGCCATATGAGCCGTCAGAGTTTATCCAAACTAGTCCTCTGCGGACCAATCAAAGAGTGGCAACATGACTCTCATCATTGTGGTCATGATTGTCCACACCCGGGGTCCACACCTAATGTTTCACTGCTCCGTGGAGTGAACAATACAATGGGCGTCCTACGCCCACCTCCTACCTGCCTAGGAAATACATATTAATGAACACCCCCATGTGGCTACACACGTGAGCTATGTAGCTGGTACTCACAGGCCCTGACTCGCACCCTGTAATCAATCTGATTGGACATTTACTGTTATACTTAATGTACAGTGTGTGTGTACTGTTCAGGCTGACTGTGGGCGTGGCATAACACTTGTCACTACTGCATGCATGCCCAGAACAGTCAAATCTGACTCTATTCAACTCTGTAATCTGATTGGTTAATTACTGGTCATACTGTTCTTTATCATAGACTTGCGTGCTATGCTTCCAGAGGACTGTGAGTGTGTGTGGCTAAGTCATTGCATTACACATGACTTGAATGTTTTCATGTTGCTTTGTAAAGTTTTGCTTGTTAATACAGAGTGGAATGGGGGAAATTTGCACTTCGCAATATGATCTGTATCTCTGTCATCGGGGACTGTGTGTATAATGTGGTTTCTTTGTTTCATGTTGGCAGAAAGAAAAATCAGAATGAAAAGAAGAGAAATGGCAAAGTATCCATGATTTAGAATTCATAAAATGAAAAAAAATAATGTTTAGAAAAGGCAACTATCATCAATCCAATGAAGAATTATACGTATGTAGGGCTTATATTTATTTTTTGCATTATTTGTGTGGAAACAGCAAGAAAATGAATGAAACAGAAGTGAAGCTTGCAGGTATAATGCATGCTTTAAATCAACTTCGTTTTCAGTGCAACCTAATTAGATATACATGTAATAAAACAACAGAAAGGTTCTAGTTTAGTTTCTATTTTTCTTTGTACCTTTATTTAATCTGGGGAACTATTTCAACACTTCAAACTTTCTTTCAAGTAAACATACAAAAAGAACTATGCAATTTAGAGATTATTAAAATATTTTCGGGCGAGACCGAGACAGGTTCCGTTATTACCTTTTGCAATTTAATCCCTCCCCACCCGTCTCTGGTTGGTGATCAACTAATGAAATATCTATGACTTGCATAATTAATTTGGTCTCAAAAGCCTTGTTTTATAATTTAGGTCATTCAATTATTTGAAGGGAATTTCAATGATGCCAGTCGGCAGCCATTTCAAAACACTTTCAAATGTTCTGTTTCCATGACTCTTCTTGCTTTCGATGGTTAATGGTTCTGTCTTTAATTTGGATGATCTGGCCCTTTGATATTAAATGAAATACAACAATTTTGAATCAATTATTACCTTAACCCATTGAGAATGGAAGCCCCAACAGAAATATAGACTCCCGAGGGAAATGATGTATTGCATCAAAAACAAATACTTTCCTCCCAATTTCCTAATTATTGCCAATTTGCAGGGTAACTAAATAGTGATATTTTATAAATCATTTTCAATAGTAAAAAATGTTGCCCATTAATGGATTGATTTTTCATATCAAATTTTCCTAAAACCAAAGTCTATGATCATCGAGTGAGAAATGGTACTTCGCTTCACATGTAATTGGTCATGAATTAATCACCCTATTAAGCCATCTAATTCCAGGCGTTATCATCAAATATAAACATGATGTTCCCTGCCCAATGAACAACGGCGGCGACAGGCTGCTAGCAAGACAGCTCAAACTCCAATACCACTGTTGCATTCTTCATTGGGCAAGGAACAACCACGTGGTGTTAGATAGCCAGCCAAAACATCAAAGGTCGTCTTGGATCGGCCGGTCGCCGCCCGGTCAGGACAACAGAGGTCATCTCATGTTACGCCGGCAGGCCCAAAAGTGACGATGTGGTTATTTTCTTGGAATAACTTGTCCGCTGTTATCAGCACTGACTGTATCCGATGATTGATTTTGTTGGACACGAAGAATTTGGAAGTGAAGAAGCATTTTATTTTTGTGAGAGATTACTCTGACTAACGATTATTAGGCCATGCAAATTCAGTCACTCCTACATGTAACCAATTCTGACAACCGATCAATTGCGTGCATGTCTGTGTCTGCGTATCCGCATGTGTGTGTTTGTGTGTGTGTGTATGACTGTGTGTGTGTGTGTGTGTGTGTGTGTGCGCGTGTGTGTGTGTGTGTGTGTATAAAATGCCTTCGTTATACAAGTGATGATGGAGGCTAGGTGGCAG
>JZLH01S0011074.1:6317-28736 GCA_001188425.1 Eucidaris tribuloides
AACTTTACAAGGATTTGTTAATTACTTGCAGGTATATTTTAACATTTGACTTATATACTTGACCTTTAACCCCCAAATAACATTGAGGTCCGTGGAAGGCATCTACCATCTATGGTTACAAATGGCCTTATGGGTTTAAATTACCAACCCCCTGCAGGAACTTGCAGACACATCCTAATATTTGACCATATTTGACCTTTGACCCCAAATAACATTGAAGTCTCTGTAAGGCATACCGTCCCAGTTTGGCTACAAATGGGCAAATGGTCAAAAGTTATTCAAGTTTCTAAAGCATTACAGATGGATGATGGATGAATGGACGCTGCGAAGGATCCCTTAGTCTTGCTCCACTTGGGTCGCTCAACAAAAATGGGAGTGAGTTAATTGAATATTACACTCTACTTTCAATTGGTGAACTTTCAGTAACATCATATGATGCACCACAGGCTATCCCAGTGTATCATTGTACCTCAGTGTACTGCATTGTGTAGTGCCCTCTTGTGTCCAAAAATATAATTTCTTTGGTTATAATCACTGAATCAGTGGTTATAATGCAGAGGGTGCACAAGGGCACAACAAAAAGACAAACTTACGAAAAGTGGGGTGAAAATGACGCTGAAGTTGTTACTTCTACACTTTAAACATAACTTTCACACAGTTCTGTAACCCAGGGCACAGTGCTGAAAACAAATAAATAATTCAACAAAATGACAGATTTCTACTTGGTACCCCAGGGTACCATTTAAGTCATCATATAGCACTCAGTAATAGGAGCAATACCAACCTATTCATGGCCACTGCTAGTGTCTTGTGTGCTTCGATGGAGAGACTGCCAAAGCTCATGGCCCCGGTATTGAACCTCTTAACGATGGAGGCTGCCTCCTCCACCAGGGATAGCTCCAGGGGTTCCCTGGCTTCTGTTATCTCCAGCTGGCCACGCAGGGTGCACATACGGACCTAACACAGAACACAAACAGATCAGTCACATCAGTATGGCACTATCCTCAAGAGAAGGTGCTTAAACTTAAAAGACAAAAATCCCAAGGACAGCCTTACCCTAATAACTCTTAACCTGTTTAAAACTAGACATGGGATATCTCGTCACAAGTTCTATGGAAAATGTGTGTTCAAGCTAAATCAAACTGTCTTCAATGGGTTAATGTACCCCAATCCAGAGGCCACAGTGCCGCTGTTTTAATCCCTGTTGTGCCAAGCATGTTATGTTGATTTGTGTGAAAACACGACATTGGCAATGCACTAAATGCATGATAACAGTACGTAACATTACAATGGCAATGCAACATGTGCAAAGTATTACTCTTTGCAATTAAAGAATTAAAGGTGGTAGCCCTCATTTACAAACCCAAAGCAATGAAATCAGGAGGAAATTGGTCCAATGTGAGTTTAACAGACAAGTTATGACAGAAACATAATTACCTAACCATCCCCTATTGCCAGGAGTATACCATTTTTGTGAGAAATCACAGGTTTAAAACACTTTCTAAAAGTGTCATCCCTTTGCTTTAATCACGAATTGACGGCTTTGATACATTTCTAATATTCTTATGACACCAGTACAATATACACAATTTACAAGCAACCTTGTGGTTAAATTACCAAACACAATGTATAATTTGCATGCAGATGTGTTTGTGATTTTGCTTCAAGACAGGGAGTTTGTGAAAGTTTATTTCCACAGTTTTGTGTATTTCATTAACTTTATAAAGATATATCAGGAGGTTGAAATTTTTGCAGTTGTTGAGTTACAAACACTACAAAATATTCAACATACTGTACCATAATATCTCTATACATCATATATATTACATGTAATGAGTGTGATGTGCGGCCGATCAATCATATTCATTAAGATGCCGACAGAATAATTGATAACATTCTAAACTAATTTATGCATTTAACACACAATAAATTTCCAATAAAGTATTGAGTAGTTATCAACATTTAACATACTTTGAAAGGTAAAATTGACTGTAATAACAGAAATCCACACAGATATTAAGATTTTTTTACCGATTCCCTTTGTGACTCAGAGTACTTTTCATAGGCAGTCTGGTTCTTGTTGCGAGCTGCATCCTGGAGATTCGCGATGCTAACAGGATCGTTGATGTGCTTCTCTCCCCCACTGCGCCAATGGTAGAGTCCGTTGTCAAGGCTATTTTTTATGTCTCCTTGACGACCAGCGAATGCCATAGAGTGCCTCTGAAAAGCCTGTAAGATAGAAGTGATACATGTATCACTTACAAAATATACCCACCATTTCTTTCAAAAAAGCTGACATTACTGACATGGTATTGTAATAATAAATTTGTAACTTGCACTTTCATGGTTCATATTTAAATGATGTCTTGCCCAAAGTTCTTTAAAATTGTTCCATTGGCAAACAATATATGACTATGTAGAATACTAAGCCAAACAGTTACATATAAATCCAAAACAATTGGTATTAATTTCCGGAAATACTGTTAAATGTATAAGACCAACTTTGCAAATAATTTGAGTTTGAAATTCACTAAGTGACAGATTTCAGGAAAAAGTATTAATATTTACTTGTTATTGAATATTTCTGATTTCTGTACCTTCATCCATAATACCTCTCTCCACCCAGGAGTACAAACGGGTATCTGAGAGCATGAGAAATTAATCCTGTAATTTGCAAATTGGCTTCAGCACCTTAGTAGCAACCAGGATAGGAATACTCCCCAAGGGATAAAGATGGTGCACACCTGTACAGACACGATATGGTCTGACGATTACAGAGCCGAGGGTAAACTCAAGAGAGAATTCTTATTTCAGCTTGCCTTAACCACCCCCCCCCCACCACACACACACACACACACACACACTCGTTTCCTCTGAAAGGCAAAAAGGAAGAACGGGAAAAAGAAGGAGGAGGAAAGAGACCAAAAACAACAAAGACAACAACACAACAAATTATTAACATTTGCTTACTTCTCTGCGAGTACTTCAAATGTGGCCCATCTAGTCGGACGAGGTACCTTCAAAACATTTCTCCAATCACTTCTTGCCAATCCAACAGCTTCAAATATTGAGCCACCCTGAAAATATTCAAAATGAAAGAGATTGTATCATGGGAAAAAAGCATTATTTTATGGTATAAGCATATGATACACACTCTTAAAATTTATTTTATTGACACTTCATATCAACGACGATAGTGAAATCATCTTAATCATTGAATTAATGACACCATATTAATTGCAGATGACACCAGTAGTGACAACAGTAAATAATGTCCTTAAAGAATGGATGTCCTTTTAAACAGTGGTTTATTTTAGCTGAATGAAAAGGCTTACAGACGAGAATATAAGGTCTTGCAATAATTCTAAATGCCAGTCTCTTGAGTATCTTCAGTTTGTATACCTTATTTCTAGCGAGAATTGGATAAAATCCTTTATTGCGTAAGTATCCCTCTCAAGAACAGCGTGCATGTTAGAACAGATTTGAATATAAAGAATGGGTTAAAGGGAAATAGTAGGATTGGAGGAAGTCCTTACTTTGGGATATTGATTCTTCAATCAAGTAAACTGTTCCAGCAATTTGCTGCGAGTCCAAATTACATTGGTCAAATGTGTATTACTTTTTAAGTTTTCACCATCATAACTCAATCAGCTAGGGCATCATATTCATTCAATACCATAATGAGCACTTATTTCTCCACAAGTAACCAAATTCAAAACAATTTCTTCCAGACAGGAGATACACTCCAACTGGTGTACACATTGACCTGTTTGGTTCTTGTGTATTTTTTTTACTTCTCATAATGCCCTTTAAGCAAGCAACACCCACCTTGTAACTCTGTAGAAGGGAAATCCCCATCTTGGCCATGACTTTGGCCACGCCCTTCTCAGTGGCTGCCACCACCCTCTTCTGGATCTCCTTATGGCTCACGTCGATTCCCAGAAGGCTTTGCTCCTGGAGGCTAATCAGACTCTCATAGATGAGGTACGGGCAGATGGCATCCGCCCCGTAACCTAGCAACACGCACAGGTGGTGCATCTCACGGGCCTCTCCCGTCTCAACGATGAGACCAACGCGGAGGCGCTGTCTGGTTTTGATGAGGTGATGGTGGACCGCACCCAGGGCTAACAGAGAACTGCAATAACATGAAAATTAACATAAACATCTTATATTGTGTACATTTTGAACTTCTTCTTTTAGAAGTATGTTTCTTTTTCTTGCAGACGAAAAAATAATATTCTCTATTTAATTCTTTGAATGAGCCGCAATTTTCAGCTTATTGGCTTGAAATGCATAGCAGACTGGAGTTTTCACAACTTGTGTTTGAAACTTTGGAGACTAAGAACGAGGTATCTTGGACTGGGGTGTATGGAGAATACGCATTTTATGAAATTAAACCATGTATGACTGGTTAAATCATTGGATTTCTGGACTTCAAGAATGCCAACTCCTAATCGTCCTAAACATACTCTTGACCATTTTGTTTAAAAAAAAATGCACACTCCAACACCATAATAATTTGTTAACACTTCAAACAATCTTAGTATTTGACTGGCTAGCTTTCCTCCACTTCCATGGATTATCTCAAGACTAATGATTCTTTCACAGCTGCTGGCTGGATGTTTCAATCATAACCTAAGCAGTTGCCGAGTATGCCATTGACACTGATCACAACATCAGATGGAATGATACACAAACAACTGACTTTGAAACCTAGTTCTGGCTTAGAAAGGTTTAAGAAACAATCTTGATTAAAAAGACCAATTTTGTACTGAATAGATATTCTGGATAAAAGTTGTCAACTATTTATGCACAAATAATCTCAAAGTATCAGTCAGCTTGGGAAATTAGTCCACAGGACTAGCTGAAAGCTACCCAGTCATACACTAAAGTTAGTTGAAGCATTAAAAGTATATAATGAACAATTCCCTGACCAATGGAAGTTTTCTGTATTGAAACACTCCCATTGATTTCAAGCTTTGTCTTACCTGACAGGAACTCTGTCTGGTCCAGCTGCTCTATCAGACAGGACCAAGAGAGGGTAGCCCTGGTCCACTGCTTTGGAACACTCAGCACAGATCCGGTCTATGGCAGGGACCAGGCCAGAAAGACCATCCTCAATGGGAAATGTGATGTCAATGGTCTTGGTCTAGATGTGAAATGAAAGAAAAAATACTCATAACAGATACATTTCAGTTGATGAAATGTTATTATGCTATATAGAAGAATGTATACCAAACACACTTTCAGTAAGAATTTTTTTATGGATAGGTTCATACACAATTGATTTGATGATTTTGATCACTCTATTTTAGATTCACTTTTAATCTCGCATCCCCTCATCAAAATTGGTGCTTGCAAAACCAAAATAAGTATGCATTTTGTTAACCTTGTCCACAGAACAATAATTCATGTGCTCATTATATGTACATATTTTGCTAGTGACAGCAATAACTATCGAAAATTTTGTGTTCAAGGGTGTTTATTTGTCCATTCAAACACTATCATATATGTCAGGTAGCAAAGTTTGACAATTTCCTTTAACGGGGCTTGTACAATGTTATTAAGTCCCTTCAAAAGTTAAGGACACAGGCTAACAATGTGGAACTTCAACTTAAAAAAAATTGTCAAACTGTGGTATCTGAGCTACAAAGTAGTGCTTAAATGGACAAATGAACACCCTAAAAAACAAAAGTTTGGAAAGTTATGCTGCCAGTGGCATGGTATGCATGAATAAACAATTACTACTCCTCCAAAGTATAAATTAGTCAGACCTATAACACAGTAGTCTATGGCAGGAGATAGAGAAGGTCATGAGAAGGTCACACTGGATACTGCAGACTAAAGCACAAAATCATCACTTTGATGTACAATTTTTCAGTGCTTCATTTTTAAACCTTACCAAAGGCACTCAGAGCATGGAGAATAATGTAGCTCACATTTTTTTTTAAACTGTGGTCATTGTCAGCCTGTGGCTTTAACAAGAACACTATTGAAGTAAAATAGAAAGAAAAAAAAAGAGTCAAAATATTAAATTTCTGACCTTCCATGTTCTGTATGTGGTAGCTTTAATGACCTCCAGGTCTTTCAAGGTCAGAACAGGTGCCTGTAGGAAAAGACGGTTGCACTGAAGTTCACTGGGTTCCAGGATGTTATCCTCAGGACCGATGGGGCAAGCCTGGCAGAAAATAGGACAGTAATGATGACATTCATAAGGCATCAAAGTCCAACTAAACAGTTGAATATATATGAAATTACACAGAAAACATTACACACTTTGAATGAAGTAAAGTTTCATGAGGTAGGTTTTCAAACAGATTTAAATTGAGAAAGGTGTTAAATATACTACAAATTATAAATTCCCTGTGTTCAGATTAAAAGCATATAAGTTGACATTTAGAGTTTTATGTGTTCTTTGTTGATATTCTATGTTTTTTCATGCTTTCAAACCAATCTGAAAAATTTGCAATTATTATACATCAATGTTATCTGCTGAATTAGCAATTTTCAAGTGAATTTTGGCCCAATGGAGATGGTTTGATTTTGATAAAACACACATTCTCAATACACCCCCGCCGGAGATATCTTGTACTTAGCCTCCAATGGGTAATGCACACATTTTTTTTCTTTCAGTTCTTCCTTTCTGGCTTTAGCCTTGTTTTCATGCAAGTGATATACGCAATGGTCAGTGGTTACTTTTAGCTGTACTGTAATATTTCACTATTAAATTAAAAATTAAAAGACATGTTTCTGTGAATGTAAGCTCAACAAACTGCTGAAACTTATTTTTTTCATTACATGAAATTATGCGGTTCAATCTCTTACCAGTGACATGACGATGCTCTCTCTAATCGGATCGATGGGAGGATTTGTGACCTGAGCAAATAGTTGTTTGAAGTACTCAAAGACAAGAGGGTTGCGCTGTGACAAGCAGGCCAACGGAGCATCATTACCCATGGAGCCAAGGGGCTCTTTCCTGTGAAGAAACAGATATAAATTTGTATCTGTATTTGTATTGATTCACTATCCCTCTTTTGAACCTCTTAATCAATAAAATACCCTTCATAGGTTCAGCAGATTATTTACACCTTTGCAAGAAAGCGTGTGACTATTGTGTAAAAACAGCAAATTGAATAGGAAACCCGAATTTAACCTGGAAGTTCACTTTCAAAATGTGGCAACTAAAAACCAGGGTTCCCACAGAAATTTGAAAACAGATTCCATGACTTTTCATGACTAAATTGCTTTTCCATGACTTCCTTCTGGCACGGTTCCAAAATCAGACACGTTATGGATGGCCTCCACCTCCCCTCACAGCCATCGTTCACCACTATCTTACTCATGACATGTACAGGGTTCCCACAGAATTTTGAAAACAGATTCCATGACTTTTCCATGACTAAATTGCCTGCCTTTCCATGACTTCCTTTCTGCACGGTTTCCAAATCAGACACGTTTGATGGCGCTCCACCTCCCCTCACAGCCATCCGTTCCACCACTATCTTACTCATGGACATGTACAGGGTTCCACAGAAATTTGAAAACAGATTTCCATTGACTTTTCATGACATTTTCACAATTTTCAATTACCTGACTTTTCCCGCTGACTATCCAATGACCACAAATTTTTCCAGGATTTTCCATGACTGTGGGAACCCCATTTTAAAAACGTGTATGAAGACGTGGGTTGAATATTAAAAAAGATATAGATTATCATATTACAGGATAAAAGATTTCTGATTGGAGTATGTATTATCAAATGACCAGACAGGTAACTGGGAACTTGATGGTGCATGTGACTTGTAAACATATTGGAGTACAGTAGTTTGACGATAATTCACTGTTGCAATGGAAATCAGTGTAAGGATATGAGTAATGGCTATGCCGGTTTACTTCTACCAACATCAATAATGAGCAGTGATACCCACTTTATAAATGCTGGAAGCAATTGCAACCAGAGAAGAAACTTTAAACAATATTTGATTCTGGGAGCAGTGTGTCCTAAATTGAGGACTACTTCCAATTTTGCCGTTTCCCTTTAAAGGTTAGTGACATGATTGGGAGTACTTGAAAATGCCTCAAGAACCAAATGAGTTGAAATATGTACCAACTATGCACTAGCAGGAGTAGATCTCCCACTTGGGAGGATTTGTCTGTAATGTGTTTACTTACGGAGAATCAAGCATAAACATAGGAGTATTTTAATTTTATGCGGGTACAATAAAAATAAGCCCCATAAAGAGCCACACAGCAGGTTTCCGTGCTACAAGTGATATTGACATTGCTTATTTTAGAATGAGTCAACGTTTGACTACAAGATTTTCACAGGAGAATCCTTGCATAGTTTACTTGATTCTAGAGTAGTTTCAGCCCAAGTTGAGGACTATCCCCAATCATGTCATTTACCTTTAACATGGCACTAAACCAACAGATGACAATTTAAGCTTACTTGTTTTTAACTAGCGGAACCAGAAGCATATTGATGTGCTCCACATTATATCCAAACATGGGAAGACGAACATCACTCTGGACCAGAGGGAGGGATTCCTGGGTCTGTTCCACACTCACAGGCTGGTGAGCATTATACAAATCGGCTAGGGTTATGGCCTGGAGGGAATAAATCATGGAAAATTTATATTGAGATTGAAAGTTTGTTGATAGATAAAGTGGTCAAGGCATGCCACAGTGCAAAACACTACCATTATCGTCATCACCATCAGCATCAAAAAATTTTGTCATCATCATAATCATCAGCATTATTAGCATTATTAGTAAATTACCATCATTATCATCAGCACCATAATCATAATCTTCATTTTTCATCACCATCATCACCATCATCATTATCATCCCCACCACTATCATCATCATCATCATCATCATCATCATCATAATCATCACCATCATCATCATCATCATCATCATCAGTAATCACCAACAACATTGAATGAAACATCTTTGCATTTCCCCTTGTTTGTCAAAAACACAAACCTCAGTTTACAACCACAAGTGATACGTTCATAACTTCATGTTTTTGTATCTTTCTTCTCATGAACACCTCACTTTTTCTTCCTCCTCCTTCTTTTCATCAATACCATCATCACTTGCAACATCCACTTCAGTATCAATCATCATGAGGGCATTTCCTCACTGTCAAAAACACTCTCATTCCAGTTAATGTTAAAAAAAAATTTTTAATCAACTTGTTCTTCTGCAAACCTATTTTTTTCATCATATAATACATTATTGTAATCATTGGTATTATCATCCTCCTTACAAGCATCATCAAAGTTATATCACAATGATGCTGAATCTTATTCTAGTCATCATTACCTGAGATTGCAGCCACTTCTTGACGGGTCTGAGGGTGGCTATCTTGTGTTTGATGTCTTCGTCTTTTGTCACTTCTCCAACTTCAGTATCAACAAGGAGCATCCTGCCTGGCTTCAGACGACCCTGATAAATTTGATGTCACAAAACACAGGACAAAACAAAAAATCAAAATAATCCAAATCATCACCTGGTAACATAGTACATGTACTTAGTGCAACACAACTTTGGTTATTTCCAAAACGAGTTAAGGTTTTCAATTAACCTTTATGGACTTTATGTGTATTATCTGGTGCAGATCTGCAACTTTGGCACGTTCACAATTAACCTTCAAACAATACTTGAATTACAAAAGTTTTTTTTTATCTTAAAAACAAAACAAAACTGCTTCTATCCTCTGAAAGTAGTCCCATCATGCTAGTGTTCATGGTAAAATATTATTTTGCTAAACAACTATTGCCTACTGGTCAAGTATAATAATGATATAAATAATATTTTTCCAATGTGATATTTACACTTTGTATGTTCATACAAACGTCAACGTTCTCAAAGGCTAATAGCTCTTTTTGTTGACCCCTTATTCTCATAAATGAAGTGTAAGTTTGCCCGTCTGTTCGTTTGTAGTGTGTATGTATGTAATTAAATCTTTCTTAATTATCTTTGCTTAATATAAATTTTGTGTTTTTTATGACGAATGAAATAAAAATTGAATTGAATTGAATTATTTGAATATCAATGGAAGTTTGAAACTCTGTGATTGTACCAGCATCTCGTTGCAAACACTTAGAATGAAATTATCATGTTTCTGCAAATTTATACAGCTTACCTTCTGTTTGACATCAGAGTGGGGAATGTCCCAAACTCCAACTTCGCTGGCCATGATCATGAAACCAGATTTTGTGATGTAGAAGCGAGATGGACGCAGGCCATTACGATCCAAGATGGCCCCAACATATCGGCCATCGGAGAAGGTAAACAGAGCTGGATGAACAAGAAGATTTTGGAAAGAAATATTATCATTTTTTAGTATTATTTAAGAATGAGTGACAACAAGAAAAACAGTATAGTAACCACACTCTTTACAAAAAAGCAACAGTTTTGTGATGGTAGTGATGGTGAATAGTAATTGTGGATAAAATCATAATTAGCACTGGTTTAATGTGACAATGACCATCATCGTAATCACAGTTATCATTATCATCACTATCATCACCATCATCATCATCATCATTACCATCATCACCATCATCATCATTACCATCACTATTATAATCATCGGTACAATCATCATTATTTACATCATCATCAGTATCACCACCATCATCATCACCATTATCATTATTACATCATCACTATCAACATCATCTTCATCTTCATCATTATCATCATCATCACCATTACCATCAGTATCATTACCATCATCACCACCATCATTATCAAAACAGATAGCATCACCACCATTACAATCATTGCAATCATCATCATCATCATCACCACCACCTTCATATAGCATCACCACCATTACAATCATTGCAATCATCATCATCATCATCACCACCACCTTCATAATATGCATCATACATCTTCCCTACCTGGTCCATCCCATGCCTCCATGGCGAATGCTGCCCATCGATAGAAGTCTCTCTTCTCCTCACTCATCAAGGGATCTTTGTGCCATGCCTCAGGCACCATGGTCATCACAGCCTGGAATAGATTCCCAAAAATATGAAAATCAATCAGGAATAAAATTATTCCATATCATGCAAATAATATATAATAGGAATGGATATTAATTGTGATGGGAGGGGGAGGGGGTTAGCAGGGCAGTTACCCCAATTGCATTTGTACAAAATATTTTCAAAAAATACACCTTCTAAGTACAAGTTGGGCCCAAATTTATTTATCTATTTATTTATTTTATTCTTTTTATTGTTTATTAATTTATTAATTGATTATCATTCAATTCATTATTCATTCATTCATTCATTCATTCATTCATTCATTCATTCATTTTCATTCATTCATTCATTTAATTATTTATTTATTATTTATTTATTCATTCATTATTTATTATCATTTTTTTGGGGCGGGGGGGGGATGGGCAAAATTTCAATTTCCTGTACATACTAACTTATGGTGGTGCCCCACTTGCATTTTGCTCCCCCCCCCCCCCCCCCCCCGCCAAAGCTTCCTGGGACAGACTTGGTAAACACCTAAAATAACAAATTTTGTAAAGATGGCATTAAGTCAAGGAAAAAAAGGTTTTTGTACCTCAGGTAAAGAGCGCCCTCCTGCCATGATGAGGAATTCAAGAACATTATCGACACGGCCAGAATCCGGCAGACCATCCTCGACCACCGGGTAGAGTTGCTTGAGCTCATCACCATATTTAGAGCTTCTCATCACGCCCTCTCTGGCCCGCATCAGATTCTCATTGCCTCGTACTGTGTTGATCTCTCCATTGTGGGCAAGGTATCTGATAAGGAAGTTTCATTTTTTATTAATAGTGTACAGACAGGAAGTGTCTCAGACAATGTACTAGATTTATTTGTTAAGTCAAATTGATAATGAATGTGTGTGCATTCAATCAGAGAAAAATTCAGTTGGTTATTACAGCTCATGCAGATCTTTTTTTTTTAATTGATCCTACTTTCATCATCATTATCATTAGCACAATTTTACATAACCATCATACGGAGGAGAGGAAGAAATCAATTTTATGACCACAATGATAAAAATTATCCTCCTCCTCCTTCTCCTCTAACCCTAGCCCTCCTCTTCCTCCTCCTCCTCTAACCCTGACCCTCCTTTTCTTCTCCTCCTCCTCCCTCCTCCTCCTTCCTCTTCTTCCTCTTTTTCTTCTTAAATTAAACACAGAATTCATCGGTTGTCAGGCAGAAGGGCCTTAACAGCAAATTTTCTCTAATTTGAAAATGATATTTGCACTCAATAGACTGAAAGATGGATCCAAAAATATCACACTACTTTGATTTCAAGTGAAAAAAGTCAATGACTTTCAGGTAAAAGACAACCTACAGAGAATAATATTAAGGCCTTTAATTCTGTCAACAACATATGCTAGGGCCCTTCTGCCAGATAACCGATGAATTAACTAAAATATTATCAATATTTCAAACCTCTGTGGATGTGCCCTCTCCCAGCTGGGGAATGTATTGGTTGAGAATCGGCTGTGAACGATGGCAAAGTGAGTCTCATAGTCCTCATTATGGAGGTCAGGAATTATTATTATTGTTAATTATTATTATTATTAATTATTATTATTATTATTATCGAATTACATAACAGAATAAATTTCTACTCATACATGTTACAAACAAAACACAGAATTAACTAAAAATTCATAAATATTGCAAACCTCTGTGGATGAGCCCTCTCCCAGCTAGGGAATGTATTGGTTGAGAATCGGCTGTGTACGATGGCAAAGTGAGTCTCATAGTCCTCATCATGGAGGTCAGGGTAGTACTGCCAAAGTTGAGAGGGGGTCAACAAGCCCTGGAAATTGGAGACAAAACAGAGAATTTGTAAATAATTTACATGTATGTTTAATGCAAAACATATAACACCTTTCTGCCCACTGGCTATGGGAACCGGATGTGCCCTGTGTTAACTCTATGGGATTTTCAGAATCTGGGAGGTAACGGGCTAACATCTTCTGTAGACCTACATGTACATGAATGGACATTTGGTAGTCATACCTGCATAGAAGAGATACACAACGTCAAGAAGGAATTGTTAACCAGAAACATGCACACAAATGCATACTACAGGTATGTAAATCTGTGCAGAAAGGAAAGTTGACTATATAAAGAGCACTTTTACCAAGTCTTATTAATGGCCATTTTGGATAAAATTGTTTTTTATTCATGTAAGAATAAATGCACATCTACAGTCTACATGAGAAAAATTCTGTTTCTCTTATACTCCCCAATCTTATCTACCAGGAGTAAGTATGTGTAGTAGTGGTGGGCGATATTATGATAATATCGAAATTAGACGATGTTGAACAAATATGGAATACACGATAATGATCTCATGATTATTTCAAAATATCGCCAGAGGAACGATATGGCCCAAAAAACCATCGATTATAAAAACTTAAATGGGGTAAATGCATGCACTGCAGTGGGAGGGACCAAGAAATTCCTATAGTTATGAATACTCTGCCCACAAGTGCTACTGCCTGTAATCATATACTGTAGGTAGAAACAGGGGGGTGGGGATATGAGAGACCTTCATGCTGTTCAGCTACGTGTATCAAACTTGTGGTATTATGAGCAGTAGCGCATGCCATCGAGTACAACATAACTACTCTGTCAGCACACTGACCACCAAAAATTTATGAACAGTTGGCACCATGAATCTTCAGATCTAGTTACAAGAGGGTCTACAGAAAGCAACATTGTTTTGACTACATCTTGATAACAGTCCTACAGGGCTCACTGTCAATTTAAGCCTAACTTCTTCATCACAAATTTGTTTTTCAACTCGGTGATAAATCGTGTTATCGACAATGTTTTTTTTTTCCACGATAATCGAATCTCAGTTTAGATCAAATATCCCAGCTCTAATGTGTAGACCTACATTTAACAATATCCATACAAGAAATAATTCTTCTTTCATATTATTTTGCTTTTCATGTGAGTTCAAGGAACCATTAAAAATTTACACATACTGAAAAAGTGGATATTTTTGCGTGATTACTTTTTCGCACTGGAAGAGTTTGGTGAAGTTTTGCATGTTTTAATTTCGCGGCCAGGTGAAGTGAGGTAAGCAACCTCATGGGACACAACCTCACCTCAGTAGTTAACCACACATACACACACTGTCCAAACATCAAACAAGAACAAAAAATAAAAATAAAAAGGAACATTCGCATGGTTTCAGTTTTGCGCTATCATCGGCAAGCGTGAAATGCACAAAAATTTCCACACCGCAAAAAAAATCCATGTTTACAGTATTCCAAAATATAAATTTACAACTGTATTACAAAATTCATTTACTAAAGTTGTAAACAAAAAAGATGCATGATAGGCCTATCATGATCATTAGTTGTTACAGATCGCATGCAACATGATTTTTTAGTAAACTGAAACATGAATCTGTGATAGTCATTTACAAATTCAAATCAAACATCAAAACAAAAGCATCAATGCAACTCTTCTTTAAAGAAGCTCATTTTTAATTAAATTGATAGAGACAGTGATTTTCCGTTTAAAAAAAATGGTCTTTTCCGTTTGTGAAACCTGTAATTCCGTTTCAACTTGATCTAAACATGGAAATTCCATTTTGTCATAGAAAATGTACACGGCAAAAACATGAATTCTGTTTTGCAAAGGTGAATTCCATGATTTTTCACATGAAAAGTAAAGAACGAAATGGATTTTCCGTTTGATTTACCGGTAAAATGGAAAACAACTGTCCCTAAATTAATTTCTGACAGGTATACACTGTAGAAGATACAGTGTATATGTAAACAGATAACCTAAATGGACATTAGTGGGTGAATGTAATTAAAAAGACAATTAGGCCTACATGTAAATACCCTGTCCGTGAATTAATAGGTGATCAACTGAATGACGTAGAATTTGAACCCACACAAAAATAAACACATACACACATACACACACACACACAAAATGGCCCACACACCAACCTGACCCCTTAACGAAAAAAAAAAATCAATAAATCTTTAATCATTTATCCACGTAATCTGTTCCTTCCTACGGACAGACGATGCAATCGGGATCATCCCTTCCAAATTAAGAAGCGATCTAGCCTCCTCCGTATTTCTCAAGACACTTGGGGCCTTCGGAAACAGGCAGTGACGTCAATGGACCATCACGTCTGCTAGCAATCAATTATTAACGTCCATACTTAGGTTTTAGCGAGACAACCGGCGGAAGCAATATCTATAGATGGTCTGCTTTGTTTGCATTTCTCAGGTTGTTTTTTCATCTGAATGCACTGGTATTAAAGTCCAAGTATGATTTTACATGTAACTCCATCGTAAAATGTGTGATAGAAATGAACATGATTGCAATTTAACTTAAGATTTGTTTGCATTTCTGTGGTTATTTTTCCATCACATGGTACTGTCATACCTGCCAACCAGTACGGATTTTTCCAGGGCAGTTCTGTTCTTATAAGGTTACTAGGCAGTGCGTTCAACAACAAAAAACATAGATTACAATAAGAATAGAACATGAATGTCCAAAATAAATTAAACTACTGAACCAAATGCCTTGCCTACTATAGTGAGTTTAATACAATGCCAATTAATTGTAATGGAAATGAGTGTTTTCATTCACTGGTGAGTGACGGCACAAAAGGTTTGTTTTATTCATGCTTTTTCTCATAAGAAATTATTTGGTTCAGCTGTTTCAAATATTTTTCTTATTCGCACTCTAATGCTCATTTCTTTTATTATCAATCTTCATTTTATTGTTTACGTACTGCAACAATACTGATAATAAGAACACAACTGCCGCGAAAAATCCTACTGGCTTTGCAGGTATGTACTGTGCTTACTGCTTGAGTCCAAAACCCTGATTTATGCATTACACACTAGTATCAGACAAATGAATCAGCTTTTGATTTAAATTACATGTAAGTCTTTCAAAAAATATGATTTTAAACAGAAATGAGATAAATTTAATTAAAAAAGGTTGAGGACTTGGAGATATCCAACTACTATCTTGAATTCTATCACCAAATAAATCTAAATAAAACCATTTTAGACAAAACTACAAGCATTATTATGTAGATATTGTTGAATCTCAATTGTATCTGAAACATTGAAAATGCATTGCCAATTAATTGATGTGATACTCAGAAATTAATGTCCTATGCCTGAGATGAATAATTCCATGCTTTATAAAGGTTAACATGTACATTTGGTAAATGTTCTCGACATTTCAGGGTTAATCACAACAATAGTTGTTGGGCACATTGTGTAACAGTATACTGTCAGAATTTAATCAAATATGGCCAAAACTTCACAACCAGGAATTCAAACAACCAATTACAACAAATAATATAAGGATATATAATATAACAATTATCTCATTTTTGTCTCTCATAACAATATTCCAATAATACCTGATGGGTAAGCTCTATACTATTCACTGCAGCTTCAGTGGCATCACAATACTGTTCTATGCAAGCTGTACATATTGAAGTGTACCCTCACTTTGTCATCCAACAAACAAACAAACAAACAACAAAACAAAACTCCCACTCTATGTGTCACAGGGAAATATATAAATCTCCTAAATAATGTGACCTTTTTACATATGGTATGCACATGTCATGAATCAATCTTGAGTTGTTTTCCACCTCCAGTATTACTTTCTGGAATAAATGACACATTCAGTGTGTAAGCTCATTCCTCAATCAACAATGATGCTGCATTTGTTTAGGGACATACCTCAAAGGGTGTACACTGTACAAGTCTCACATGTTTACCAAAATGGTACTAGTAGAATGCTTATGGATTTATGTGTCTGTATTTATAACTGTTGCTGACATAATCATCAATAATGATGGTTATGATGATGATGATGATGATGATGATGATGATGATGATGATGATAAAAATAAAATGATGATGATGATAATAATAATAAAAATAATAATAATAATAATAATAATAATAATAATATTATCATCGTTGTTGTCATCGTCATCATTATCATCCTGAAATAATTATAGTTAGTACTATGTATGTGTCTGATCTATTTTGTTTTATCTACCGTATGTATTATACTTAAATTTTCTGCCATTCTACATAATGCAGCAACATATAGGTGAAGTACATTTTGTGGTAAATTTCAATTATTATTATTTTTTGTACACTCTGTTCTTAGCAGCTGGCATGAGGATGCTATGTGTCCCATGTACTTGACCTCCCACTTCAATCCTCATTTCCTCAACTAGATATATTTACTGGTAGTAGCAGAACTATGTAACATTCTCAAGAATTTAAAGAAAATGAATAAATTTGACAGGGCAATTCATTTACAAGTACATGTACTTCCTATAAAGCACACTTAAGATTTCGGAGGCATTGAAGAGAAACAGTTGCTGACATCACATTTTTCCAAAGAAGCACTTAAAGAACTTAATGAACTATCCTGTTTTCTCTCCTGGTATGTAATATGCTGTCATGTGCATTCATGTGTATAATGGATGAGGGTCAATATTGTAAAATAATGTACTGGTACATTTACAACTTCAAACTTAACTCATTCAATACTAGAGCCTGTCCAGAGTAAAATAATCACTACGAAATTGCTTTTTCATCAAATCGGCAACATACTGGAATAGTCTATTACATATAAAGGGTAATGGGTATTGAATGATGTGTCAAACATTAGTGTATTTAATTAATTATTTATTGGGGAAATTTTTAAGATCTTATTTTTCTTGTGAAATTTAAGATTAAAAATAATTTTTGAGTGAATAAATTTCACTTTTAAACGACATACAAAAGAAAAACATGTCCGTACAATATGTTTCTCAGTTAGTTCAATACATCACCCACCAACAAAGCGGAACAACCCAAAGCCTCATCAGAACAACAGCCGTTGCCAATTTGATAAGTTTAATGAATATTCTAGTTAAATGTCATTTAAATATTCATAACAAAATAAATATGAATTATGACATTGTAGCACCCTGTTCATTGAATAGCTGATATTTTTCTCTACTTTAGCATATTCATTAGATGGGGTAAATACAGCCACATCCCAAGATAAAAAGGCAAACCACAAATATGTGGTCTTAGTATTGAATGGGTTAAACAACCCTGTTTAGGACATTCTTGTGAGCCACATAGCTTTACAAGTGCTCTTGACAAAATTTTGAACTTCCTGAAGAACTTGTTAAAAAGAAACATCTGCTGGCAGAAATTTTCTTTGAGAGGCAATCATAGTAAAAACGTTAACCTCTGAATTCACCTTTGACCTCAAGAACATGTCATGTATGCATGTGTTTGTCACATGTACATTGGGCATTCTTATGAATCATGCTGTCAACATGCAAAACACATGTAGTTTTACAAAGTTGATTCACCCATTTAAAGCACTCTCATCTACACTTGACATTTGATTCTTCTACCGCAATGAATTCAAATGGATGGAGTAGTAGTAGTAGTAGTAGTAGTAGTAGTAGTAGAAGTAGTAGTTAGTAAAGGTATTAGTATTAGCAATAGTACATGAAGTACATGTACAGTACATGTAATAGTAGTACTAGTAATAGTAGTAGTAGTAGTAATAGTAGTAGTAGTAGTAGTAGTAGTAGTAGTAGTAGTAGTAGTAGAAGTAGTAGTAGTAGTAGTTGTAGAAGTACATGTAGTAGTTAGTAATGGTATTAGTAGTAGCAATAGTACATGAAGTACATGTACATGTACATGTACATGTACAGTACATGTAATAGTAGTAGTACTAGTAGTAGTAGTAGTAGTAGTAGTAGTAGTAGTAGAAGTAGTAGTAGTAGTAGTAGAAGTAGTAGTAGTAGTAGTAGTAGTAGTAGTTATCATCAAGTAATTTATTTATTTATTAATATTAGTTCAACCTGCATGTTACAGAGTGAACACTATATTCACATCTCCTCAAGATGACATAATGACCATGATCTGCCAGCGTAACATACACTACATTACACGTGTACATTAACATTTCTTGTAGAGGTACAGTATAATGTGTTCCAGACAGGTCATTCCAGTGCTACATGCTATCAGGGGCGTTGATCCATGTTTTGGATTGGGGGGGGGGGGGGCAAAAGTGAAAAAATGTCCAAATTTCTCAGCACGCTGCGTGCGCGTTGTTACCTTTGGGTAGCCAAAGCCGCTGGAAATGAACAATTTGTATGTTTAATAGTTGTTTGACAGTTTGGTATTTTAATTGCTTTAATGGTTTATAGTGTTTTCATACTTTTACAACATGATATGCAATATGTGAATTTTTTTCAAGTTGTCAAAATTTATTGAATGCGGGGGGGAGCCAAATCGATTGTTTCGCCCCACCCCCGCATTTTTCATTGGTAGGGTCCGCACACACACAATTAACATCTGGAGTTTCTTGTTTATTTGGCTGCCTTGACCAAGCGTGCCTTTACTACTTTCTTGTGGGAACCCCAACTCTGCAAATTACTCCCACAATATGATTTATGTAAGCATGTAATGTTTTACACGCCACAATGTGCTTTTGTAAGACATCCACCCACACACACACACACACACAACACAGCACACACACCACCACCATACTGTTTATGGCAATATTCTAAGGAGTAGAACACGTCATTACGCCCAATCATTTACACACATGCGAACCCTGAATTCTAAAGAAAACATACTTTAAACACCATGCATACTCTCATTCCAAAGTGTCATCCAACAACTAATCTCCTGGCTACATGGCTAAACCTCCACCCACACGAGGTCTCCACAAACCATAAATTCCCACAATGCGTTATAATTGGTGATTCCCGCACGTGCTAGCACGTGCGACACCATTGAGTTCGTCAAAATCTTCTTCTCTCTCTTTCTCATCTTCTTTCTTTCTGACCCACTTTATTGTGTCCATTCTGTCGTCATGTTGCAACTCCATGATCATGCGTCCATTTCGATGAGTGTCATTTAGTGATCAGTCATCTGTGACGTCCATCTATGATCATATGTCAAAATCTATTTAATTGTCAATATCTCATGACTGACGTCGAATTACGTAACCAAGTTTGGCACATGTCAAGTCGGGTCAAGGTCAGACCTACTGAACAAAGCCGTGCGCGTGCCGGCGCGTCACAACGGATGGCGTACGGCGCGTCAAATCTTAAGTCACAATCGACCTAGATTTGTCTGCATACTTCAGGACATTTGTGGGGGCAATTTTTGGTGCCGCAGGCGCGGACGCGCCAGGTATTTTCGCGCGCGACGACCAGTATCGTGATCGGAATTTCCCGCGCGTTTTTATTTTGTGAGTTATTTGAATCACCTCTGACTGAAATTCTGCATACATTTCAGGCACTTTTCCAACCATTGACCTGATAAAGGCGTACGCGCACCAAAAACGTTAAAACGCACGCACGGCGCACATCAGACTTAACGGGCATTTCTTAAAGATCAGTACCATTAATCCTCTAGAAGTAACCCATGACTTTCATGTTTTTGTTTGCTGGTCTCTGATAGGCTATGATGCCTAGATATGATTTCATCGTCATTTTGTTATTTATAATCCTGATGACGTCATCTATGACGTCAGTTTGAAGAAAATCCAATGTAGTCCATTGGTCGTGACTGGCATGTCTGGGAGTGTTGCAAATTTTCATGAGAAATGTGTCAATTGATAAGTTCCAAAAATGGCATCTATGTCAATGTGACCAGTCATAACCGTGACGTCATCTATGACGTCATAGTGAAAACGGATTTTCTGAATCTCATGACTCGAAGCCCAAATTACAACATGACCAAATTTGACCACACGTCATAGATCAGGTCATAGGGTCAACTTTTGGACGTATGAATGTGCGCGTCGCTGTAATTGAGGGACCGGCGCGTACGCCGCGTGTCAAATCTTTAAAAGATCGCCCTGCATTCCTCAAATTGCAGTTTGGCAATACATTGCAATCATCTTTGTTTATCTAATTATCATAACATCGTCATAGACGTCAGTTAATGAAAATAAAATTTAGTCCATATCTCGTGACTGGAGTTACGATGTAACTAAGAGACGAGCGGTTTCACTCAATTCGTAATCAGTGGACGAAATTCAAATCTAGTTACATCTGGCTATGTCTCCAGGGAACACACGACATTGATTCATTTCAAATCTCCAAATTTTAATCTCACATCAACGAGGCTGGGATCCTGTAACATTTTCTTTGCTGCCTGCCGCAAGTTGGTGCAGACAATCCTGAGATGTACAGAGTACACATCAAGATTAGTGTTGAACATACTTGACCGGAAATATATGAGACAGTATTAGGTAGTGATATATACCTGTTACCTGCCTAGGCCTAGGACCTCAGACCAAGAAAAAGATCAGTTTTTAAAGCTAGCACATGTACAGATGACAACAGATTTTTTATTATTTTTTGGTTTTGGTTGTTCATGTCAACTGCTCAAAGTCATGGAGCAAAATAGATGCTTGAAAAATGGCCATTTGGGCATATCATTACCGAAAGGCAGGCTCGACAACTAGCACTTGCCCGCTTGGCCCGGGGCAGTAAATTTCAAACGTCGGCAAGTAAAAAATCAAAAATGTTTAAAATTACTTCCAGATGGGGCAAGTAAATTTGATCATGAAAATTAGCAAAACATAAGATCTGAACCATAAAAACAGAACAAAAATATGTCTGAAATTTCTTACGTTCAGCTTTAAGCATTAAAATACTAAAATTTCATTATTATTTTGTCATGTGTAAACATATTTTGCAACCTCCCGAATTAAAATAAGAAAGGGCCTTTTCTATAAAAGACATTGTTGGTTAAAATTGGTGAGCAAATCATTTTTATGTTTTTGATTAATTTGGTTTATTTTCGGGCAAGTTTATTCGGCAAGTAAAAATCTGAAATAATAAATTTTACTTGCCCCAAAGGGCAAGTAGAAAAAACGTTAGTGTGGAGGCCCTGGCCGAAAGCATCCCTTTAAAATCCCCTGTGGTCATTGTCTAATTACTGTTGTCAGAACACATACCCCTGGATTTTTTTTTAACTCTTAGATAACATTATTCATATCCTAGCCCCCCCCCCCCTACACACACACAACACGGCACAAATGTAATTTCAACACTACAATAATAGAAAGCATGCGAAAAACCTTCCTACACACATTTATTTTTATGTATTTACACAAAGGGCCCCATTTCAAAATATCGTTTAAACAATATTCTAAACCTTAAATGGCATATGAATCCTAGACACGGTAATTCTGTTCAAAAATGGTCTTTTCACGTTTCTGAAACAACCTGAATTCCGTTTCAACTTGATATAAAAATGGGAAAATGTCTGTTTGTCATAGAAAAATGTACACAGTAAAAACATGAACTCCGTTTTGCAACTTTGAACTT
>JZLH01S0011092.1:8609-23190 GCA_001188425.1 Eucidaris tribuloides
TTTGTTGTTGGCTGAAATACAGGATACACATAGAGTAAGTGTAATAGTTTACTGGTTGACACTATTATATTGAAAGGGACAGAATGGCATGCACTCTGTCCTTGCGATATGTGTTATTAGTTTATGTGTTTAATATTTGAATTGTTTTTTTTTTATTCACAAGTTCACTGATGCAGCAGCTGCATATAACAAATTTGCAACAAAGCTTTCAATCCTACTCTTGGTAAAAAAGAAGAAGAAATAAATAAAAAAATCACAGATTTAACTCAGATGTCCATTGCTTTCAACAGTTGATGGATTAAACACACAAGTTAACATTGTGGAGCTTCAATTTAAAAAAAAATGCCAAATTTTGATATCAGAGCTACAAAGTAGTGTTTAAATGGACAAATAAACATCCTACATTAAAAAAAGGTTTTAAAAGTTATGCTGCCAATGGCAAGATACGCATGAATATATATCACCCTTGGAATTATTCCAGTGGAGTATAAATAGCCTAGATCTACACACAGTAGTCTATGGGAGGAAATGGGCAAGGTGAATCCAATCAACCTTAAAGGGGAATGAAACCCAGACATCTACTTGCATTCAGAAAATAGATAACAATAAGAAAAAGAAAATGGTGAAAGTTTGAACAAATTTGACTGAACCGTTCAAAAGTTATAAATGTTCAAAGTTTGCATAATCCTTATGTATGGAGGATTCTTAAATTGGCAACACTACCACTTTTTGAGATGAAAGTGTGGAGAACTCCCCATTGGTTTTGTACACAAATTTTCACAAATTTATGATTTTCTGAAATGTTAGTTGTGAAGGTAATCAAATTCTTCCAGAAAACAAATCAGTTTTGCTGGGACATACTTGTACAAGCAAGAGGCAATCAGATATTTCATAAAAAATGAGAATAAGTGAAAATTTGTGTACAAAGCCAATGGGGAGTTCTCCACACATTCATCTCAAAAAGTGGTAGAGTTGCCAGTTTAAGAATCCTCCATAACAACGATTAAATAAACTTTGAATATTCATAACTCTTGAACAGTTCAATCAAATTTGCTCAAACTTTCACTGTTGTATTTCTTTTATTGTTCTGTATTCTCTGAGTACAGGAAGATGTCTGGGTTTCATTCTGCTTTAAGTTTTCATAAATTTTCACTTTTTAAAACACTAAATAATCATGGAAGTATTACTTATAAATTCAAAAACTGGACTTACTTTTCGAATGCTACATTTCGGAGAGACCCTCTCCTTCATCTGGCAATGATACCGGCGTTTTTGAATTTATAAATAATACTTTTATTTCGGTCTGACTGGATGATTCATAACTTTCACCAAGATAATAAATAATCATTTTGAAATACAATTTTTTTTCTTCTGGGCTTCATTGTCAGACCTTATCAAAGACACTTAGCACAAGAAGGATTTTGTAGCTCACATTTTTTTTTATAACTGTGGGCATTGTTAATACTAGTTTTGGTTAAAAAAAAATCAAAGTTTAACTCAGAAGCCCGTCACTTCAGGGGTTGATAGGTTAATGCCTACTACATGAATGTCATACTCGACATACGTATTAGAGCAATGTCATCATGGTTTGCTCGCTTAGTGTCAAAAGACCATTGTTAACTTGAAGCAGATTCCCTTCAATGCCAGGTGTGCTGCAAGATTGATTGACTGGAAAACAGGGTATGATGGGAAGGTAAGTATGCAATCCTGTTCAATCATGCAAGATAACAGTGATGAAGGTGTGTCTCACACTGTGTGACAATATCAACACTTTGGATTGCCTCACGCTGAATTTCAAAGGGTACGCAGTTGAAAGATTTTATACGCTTTGGTAAGTAAAGATAATGTGAAAGATGAACAGGGAGAGCCTTCCAAGTTGACTTTATATGGCCTACTTTTCAAGGTACATGTATATGTGTTTTAACCCCTTGTGAACAACGGGCTTGTACAGAAGCCCAGTACATCTCGCATTCAGAGAAAATTGCTTCCACAAAAGCCCCCAAAATATGTCTACCTTTCATACAAAGTGAGGTTATAGTGCCTACAAATGGTTGCATCCCACTATTAGTAGACATTTTTACCACTAAAAATGTAGAACCTTGTCCTGTTTGTGAGACTTACTGGGCTTCTGTGCAAAACTGCCGCCCCCAAGGGGTTGATAAGATTTAACCCTGAACATGCCAAACAACTTACAGCTCTATAGACGTTGTATGTACTGTGTGGTGCATATTTGCAACTTCAGCACGATAAGAGTTAACTCTTTACATGCGGTATTCGCATCCATGCACTCCCTGCAGTGTGCGGGATTCGCATTTCACATTCAAACGTAGAAACGATTGTATTCACCTGAATTATACTGATTTCCCGGATACTAGCAGTAATCTCTTTGTATTGTCTAATTCCTCAAGTACGGGGGTATTATGTTAGGTTCTTAAGGAACCAGAAAAATCGATAAATACAATCGAGGCTTCATGATACAATAGGACAAAGGATTAGACACAAGTTAACTTTAAAAAGCACTGGAAAAGTCAATTACAATAAGATGCGCTATTCACTGATAATCTCTTCATTCACTTCTCATTTGGTGACTCATATCTTTCATAAACTTGTAACAAGTCAGGTTTTTATGTATAACTGTTGGTTTACCCTCTTTATTTATTTAATGATTGTATATTTTCAAGCAGGAAACTTAAACTACATGTATGTTGGTTACAATAGCCATTACTTTACAAATTCAGATCCTATATTCCAAACAACCTTTATGCTTTAAAGAAAGCTCGCCTAAAATGTACTTCAACTTTGCTGTAGGACATTTTTCCCTAAAAAATGTGTGTCAAAGTTGCTAGTATGAGCGTGAGTTAGTTAATTCCTTCCGATACGAGCCTTTTGAAATTAATCCACGCACGGATTCAGGCTTCCGCGCACAACCAGAGTTAAAGACCAGACTCATTTGGCAAGCATACCAAGGTTAAGATAGTTATACAGACAGACAGGTTCTTGAACTGTAGATGAACTTAAGGTAACCACACCTAATTTAAATGATATCTTTGTAGATAATTATCTAAGTAATATATCAAAGAGAGATAGATGACTAGTACATGGCTAACATATGTTGAAGGACTAAGTCCATAAATTCCTCAACATATTTATGTTCTTTATAAATGACTGGATGGAATTGTTTCACATCTGAGTTAGATTTGTATAAAACAACAAGTGAATCAGTAAATTACAAGGTACATAATATTGTCCCCACTGAAAATGTAGACCTGTGGAATAGCATGAATGATGAAGTTAGCATTTATACATGTAGTCCATTTTGAATTAATTTACATAAATTTGACGTTAATTTTGAAAGCCTGCATCAAGCCCTATCACATGAAACAAACAGAATAAAAATTCGCTGTGAAATGTAGAAGTAACATTTTTCATTAATTATGAATAAATTTGAATAAATTTGCATAATTAATGAATTTTAGAATTCTGTGTACAAGTTTGGAAGCCCCCACCAAGCCCTTTCAGATAAACCAAACAGAATCAAAATTTGTTGTGAAATGTAGAAGTAGCTTTTTTGGTTAATTTTGAAGAAATATGCATAAATTTGCATGATTAATGAATTTCAGAATTCTGTGTAGAAGTTAACAGTCATTATTTTACAGTAACAGCACTCACTGAAAGGTTAATTTAGTGTTATATAGAAACTGGCTTAAATGCATCACACATATTGTCAATTCTTTAAATGAAATATAGGAAAGACAATAGGTTCATCCATAATGGGCAAGATGATTGAAAGTAACTAGAGTTCATTGCCAAGACAGTTATGTATGAACTCTGACCAATTCAATGTTTTCAATAGTTGATTTCATTTCAGTGGGGAAATCCATGTTTTCATATTTTTTCCCCCAGTTTCTCTTGTGATACTTTAAAGCTCAGTGACATGATTGGGAGAAATAAAAAATGCCTTTAGAACCAAACTGGTTAAAAGATAAACCAAATGTGCACAGCTGGAGTGGATCTCCTGGAAGGATTTGTCTTGAGTTTGTTTACTTAAGGAGAATCAAGCGTGAACAGGCCAGCAGTTTGATTTTATCGGGGCACGATAGATTTAATCCCCACGGAAGGCTACACTACAAATTTGTCTGTTACAAGTCATAGTCATGGACATTATTTTAAAATGAGTCAACTTTTCACAGTAGAATCCCTGCATAGTTTACTTGATTCTAGAATAGTTTTTACCCCAAGTTGAAGACTACCCCCAATCATGTCATTTACCTTTAAATTCACAGCACTCACTGAAGGGTTCTTTTAAGTGTTATATGGAAACTGGCTTAAATGCATCAGATATATTGTCAATTCTTTAAATAAGACTGAAGACAATTGTTTCATATCTGCTGAAGATAACTAATTCATTGCCAAGACAGATTTGTATGAACACTGACCAATTCTTTTTATTCAATAGTTGATTTGTTTCTGTGGGAAAATCCATTATTTCAATATTTTTCCTATTTCTCTGTTAATATTTTGACCCTTTGCCAGTAATATTTGAAATTGCTCCACTAATATTCAAAAAGATTTGGTACAACTGATCGGAAAATGGAAAGAAAACAAAAAGATTGATATTCATTGCTTCAATAACTATATCTGAACTTGTTAACACGTTCTGAGCTGCAGTAATCTCATGGTTGCTTATAATCACCCTCATATTTGACAGTTTTCAGAAAAATGATAAAAACAAATTGGTGTGACAATAGGACAGACAGTAAATCAATTCTCTTATTGGATGATTGCACCAATCGGGGGTATAATATGAGTTAGGAAACTATACTAGTAGCTGTACCTCAGTCAGCAGATTAGACTAAGGCAAAAACATAATTTTAGTAAAATTTTGACTTTTGAATTATTTAATGAGGTTGACGATATTTCATTTAACTGCTTTGTTTCACAGCAGGCTTACAGCTTTGTGGGCAGACCAAGGTCAGAAGAAGTGCATAACTGTCACATTGAACAACATTAACGTCACGCTGTAATACAATCACTGAAACACGTCCCCAACCTATACTTAGCCGCTATTTATAATCCCCCTACACAGTCTCAGATTAGTACCAAACATAATTCCACCCTTGCTCTTCTTATCTTACGCTAGTAATTTGACCCCAGTCAATTTGCCCTGTCAGGTATTTGGTCGCAGATATGCTCACCCACACAACATGGCTGGTACAAGCGCTGGAATGAAATTTGCAGAACCCATGCTACAGCTGCAGCCTGTGGTCTATCATTAGTAGATCTACCAGTCAATTATGTGTTTATCACAATCTTATCTCTTAAATGGTTTTAAAGACACTATGTAACACTGTGGAAGCCCCATATTAAAATTTGTCAAACTATGCTATCTCATGTATCTGATAGTGATTGAATGGACAAATAAACAACCTCAAACACAATAGTTCAGACAGCTACGCTGTCACTTGTATATAAAATATGAACAGATAAAAATTGGCACATGAATTATTCTCGGCCAATGAAAATTCTGCAACACAGCAGTCTATGGAGGAAAACTGGAATGGTCGCTCAATGATTTTCACTTTTTAAATGTACATATGATCATTTTGAATTGCATTTTTTTCAGGGCTTCAATTTTAGACCTTATCAGAGACACTGGTAAGCATGGGAAATCATGTAGCTCAGATTTTTTTTTTTTAATGGAAACAATGTTACACGATGCCTTCAAAAGTCACAAGGAATTTCCAGCAGTAGTGGGGAAGATGTTGGTGAATGGGGTAAAGAAATTTGAAGAGCACATGGTTGCTGTTAAAAGCATTGTATAACAATGTTTTCAGTGTAAAAAATCTGAGCTCCATGATTCCCCATGCTGCCAGTGTCTCTGATATGGTCTAAAAATGAAGCCCTGAAAAATTGCAGTTTAAAACGATCAGTAAGTGCTTTAAAAAAAGTAAAAATCATTGAGAGACCATTCCAGCTTTCCCCCATAGACTGCTGTGTTGCAGAACTTCCTATCGCCTGATAGGAAATTAATGTGCCAATTGTATCTGCACATATTGTACTAGTGACAGCATAACTGTCCAAACTTTTGTGTTCTAGGGTGTTTATTTGGCCATTCAAACACTGTCAGATATGTCAGATAGCAAAGTTCAACAATTTTTTAAACGGGTCTTCCACAATGTTATATAGTGTCTTTAACCCAAGTATTACATGGTAACTATCAATTTTTTTAATATTTATTATTTTTATTATTTATTTTTTATATTTTTTTTAAATTTATTTATTTATTTTATTTTTTATTTTTTATTTATTTATTTATTTTTTTTGGGGGGGGGGGAGGTCTGGAACCAAGAATATCAACTTATGGGAAGCCATCTAACGAGACATTTTTCCGTATTCAGTGACTACAGCAAGCCATTTGTGCTGTCAATCTTACTTTGTTTTCTGGCAGCAGGAATCTCAATTATGCTCGTGACCCTACGCCCATAGGTTGTTCATTTCAACCCTGTATAGAACATTACAAGGCAGATACCGGTACACAGTATCCTACTACACACACGTGTCCCATACCACCATAAGATAATGCCCTGTTGTTATTTTTTATGTAAATGTCAATCCAGATATGATTTATTTGCTATCATCTATTAGTACGTTGGATACTTCACTTTTGGGGCAAGTTTAAATAAAATAATAACAACGGTTTTTTATTTACCCAGGGTAGCCATTTCAGTCAAAAAGACTGTTCTCCCAGCAGCCCCTGCAAAATATATAAATGTTATTATTACCCTTCTCTGTTCTAGAATGCCGAGCACCTACATGTAGTTGACAACTTAGGGTGAAACTATTCTAGAATCAAGTAAACTGTGCAAAGATTCTACTGTGAAAATTTTGTAGTCACAAGTCGCCCCGTTCTAAAATAACTTCCATCAGTATGCCTTGTGACAGACAAATCTGTTGTGTAGGTTTCTATGGAACTCTATTTCTATCAGGGCTCAAGAGAAACAAAATGCTAGTATGTTCATGCATGATTAGGCTTAAGTAAACAAATTCAAGATGAATTCTTCTAGACAGGAGATACACTCCAGCTGGTGTGTCCATTAGTATATCTTTCAACCACTTTAGTTCGAGAGGCATTTTATTTTTATCTCCAGATCATTTCACTGCCCTGGAAGCATAATTTTATCAATAATTTGTAATCTCAACATGCAAGCTGAATACGAGGCACTGCTGTTAAAATGGTTGGCATCATAACCAGTTCACTTTGCATTTCAATATTAATTGACTAAGTCCGATTTGTTTAAGATGTCATTTGAGATGACTTCAAATACTTTTGCCTGTTTATTTCCAGGCCACGCAACAAAGATATTTATGATAAATCTTTATATCTGTGCAGAAAATACAATAATTTTACTTACCAATTTCGTGCTACAACCATTCTAACAAAATATTTATAGTAACACGATTTTTTTCTACAAAATCAAATTATTATCCATTTACTGTGCATATTATTTGTTTTACTAGACCATTAAAAAATTCCTGCGTATCTTCAATACTTAAATCCTGACTCAGTAGAAAGCAATATAATGATTGGCAAGATAATCTCTAACCTATGAGAACATATTTATGAAGAAAGTGCAGCCATGTTTCCTTGACCTCAAAGAATTGTACACACACACACACACACACACACACACACACACACACACACACACACACACACACACACACACACACACACACACACACACACACACACACACACACACACACACACACACACACACACACACACAGTATTAACATACTATCTGTCACATTGTATGGTATGAAGGAATTTATCCACCCAATAAACTTGCCCTTGATTCCATGTCTGGAGTTTTCTCTTATAACAGATAGACAAGTAGACTGACATGTGGACAGAGAAATACAGCCTGGGAAGCAAAACTTATAGAGCTATCTACAATACTTCTGACCAAATAATTAAGCTGAGGATTGGAATACAGGATTATCTTGATCTGGATGCTGATGAAAGGAAAGAGTAATGGAGTGGTGATGACTTGGGTTGAGAATGATGATGAAAAGAATGGAGATGTGGTGGTGAGGATATTGTCATGGTGATGGGTGGTACTGGTAGTAATGGTGATAGTGGTGGTGGTGGTGGTGGTGGTGGTGGGTGGAGTGTGGTGGTGGTGGTGGTGAGTGGTGGTAGTAGTGTGGTGGTGGTGGTGGTAGTGTGGTGGTGGTGGTATGGTGGTGGTGGTGGTGGTGGGGTGGTGGTGGTGTGGTGGTAGTGGTGGTGGTGTGGTGGTGGTGGTGGGTATGGTGGTGGTGTGGTGGTGGTGGTGGTGGTGGTGGTAGTGGTGGTGGTTGTGGTGGTGGTGGGGTGTGGTGGTGGTGGTAGTGGTGGAGGTGTGGTGGTCAGTCGATCGATCACCAAAGTAAGTGATTGATCATCAAAATTAGAATTGATCATAAAATTTTGTTTAGAATCGATCATCAAAAAAATAATTGATATATCAAAAAAATTGAAATCGTTTCAAACAATTTGTTTTTTTCACAGAGTTTGGTCGTTTATCAGGCAAGTTAATTGCTGTAATTTTAGGACTGATTTTAAATAGTGTTTTTGCATATAAGGATTAACTCTTAACGTGCCAGACAAATTGCAGCTCTATGGGCATTGGGTGTATTGTATGGTGCATATTTGCGACTTCGGCACATTAAGAGTTAATTATAAAAAGGTGAATAATGGCAAAAAAGAGCAACATTTTCAAACATTATTATCAAGGTTATTGGGTGGTGGGAGCGAGAAACGGTAACTTCAGCAGAGGTACTTGCGATCTCTGAGCACAGCTCTAATCATTTCTATAATCCTCCTACCTAAGTCAATACTATTCATCCACTCTTCACTTTGGAGTATTCATCAAGTTCACTCCTACTGACTGGACATGGAAGATGTGTCTACTGTCTGTTGGCATTGCATACCTGGAATAGTTCTCATCAATAAACAAGTCATAAACACAAGTTCCAATCACATTGAGTATCCAGACTGCAATCAAACCTAAAGTGACATCTTCCAGCTGGAAGTCTGTAACTGTGAATGCAACTGACTTTAATGGAAAGACTTAATCCACTGAATCCTACTGCATAAGAGCCCAGGTGTAGAAATCTTACTCACAATTTTTTCTTGGTCAAATCGGCAAACTCCAGTTCCCTTGTGTAACTACCAGATTCAAAGGTTTTATGCAAAGAACTCAGAAATCAAGCATTTCTGCTGAATGACAGTTCCTTCAATTCTTCTTTATACAATGATTTTAAAAAAAATCCAGAATTCCTGTAGCTTGCACACAGTCATCACAATTTAGATGGAACTATGTGTGTATATTATCTATTATAATAATACCGTTATTTGGCGGTTTTGGCGTTTTGCCCCGAATTTGGCGATATTTGGCTTTTTCGACGGTATTTCCACCATCCTAATTTTAAAATAGGCTCCCGAACGGCGACCGTTCCGTTCGCATGGACCCGAAAATTCGATGCGGCGATAGTCCTTATTGGTTCCGTGGCCCATGGTTTCGACGTCAATGTTCCAAAGGCCGAGTTTTGAGGGCATTTCTCCGAGTCTTTTTGCCGTACAATCGTACAAACGTATGCGTACAATCACCAGCGTAGCTTACACGGTGAGAAATGCCACTGTAGCCAGTCTCACAGTTTCGCCAAGGTTTTGCCAGTTTGGCATTAACCGAAATGCCAAATTTGGCATTCTTGCCCGTGTTTGTGCATAGCCATAGAAATTATTGGAAAATTCACCTTTTTTTCTTGCCTTGATCTAATTTCTGAATAGAAAAGAACTTCATCACACCTATTTCAACCTTGATGTTACTTTAAAGCATTATTTTCTGTCGCTATATAAAAAAAAGTACCCCAAATTCCGTGAGATTGTATCCGTAAGGCGTAGTCCCACATGTTAAAAACCATGTTACGCGCTGGCGTTTAACTGTGCAGTCGACAGGTTTGCCTGCTCCGGTCGTACGTGGCAGAATCACATTTACATGTACATGTAGTATGTGGTCCTGAGCCGAGCTGTACGGACACCTGGTCAGTGCGCACACGGGTTTCTTCTGTCTTTGGAATTGAACTTACCAGGTTCCTGCAGTGCTGTACTTCTTCATCTTTTATGGAGAGGGGGGGGGGGCAAGTGAGGACAACTCTATACTTTCGTGTACAAAGTAATGAGTGGTTGTTTTCATGCAGTCGTGGCACAAGTATGTGCTCTGAAATTCACATTTCTAAACAAAGTTATACTAAAATATTGCTCCAAATGGATAGTTTATCAATTACCTTAACATATAACTTGAAAATAAAGGACTCTTACTTCATTTTCATTTGTTAACTTATTCCAAAATTTCTGCCCGGTGTCGATGTCCCGGTCAATGTCCTGAAAAAAATTCTATCCAGTCCTGTTTTGGCTGGACTAGATCATTCAATCCACACAGTACAAACTTTGTTTTTTCTGTGTTGGACGTAACTATGTGGTCCGTACAGCTCTGTTCAGGACCACATAGGCCCTACGTAGTAGGTGTGTGTGTGTGTATGGTTGGGGGGGGGGGTATTTCAGCCACCGAAAATTTCATTCAAAACCATAAAACAAGCTGGCGAAATAAGTCGTGGAATTGTTCAAAAATCAAAGCAACTTTTCGGCCTACTGGTGTGTGTAGTTCCGGGGTGAGGCACAGATCTATGCCGCACCCAACCCCAAACTGATGTACGTAGTCCTCCTGCTGTCGTATTTTTCAGTGCATTTCAAATATTGAAATATAAAATTACGTAAAGTTGAAGTTTAGTGAACAGTACCATTAATTGTCGTCTGTTTGAATTGTTTTCACATTTACACACGGGAATTGTTTTGGACCTTGTACCAGCCGGACTTGACTCGGCAGCAAAGTTCTTCAATCTAAGCGGATATGCACTGGCGTATGATTGTGTGGTCCCGGGGGGGGGGGTTGTTCTCCACACGGCCCGCTATGCACCCACGTCCAGAAAAAGCGTCGAAAAGGGTCCCCTTTCCAGCCCTCGGATGTTGCGTCAAGTCGAGTACAAGTATGGGTACAGTTATGAACGTGTTACGAGACGAGAGGTACAGGTATGGGTCTGGAGTATGGGTAGGCGTACGGACCTGTGGGTCAGGTACAGGTACAGTCCAGCGGATACAGGTACGGATCCGAGACCATGCATGGGTGTGAATGTGAGTACGGGTCCGGAATTAGGGGCAAGGGTATGGGTATGAACCTGTACAGGTACGGGTACAGACCAGCGGATATGGGTAGAAGAAGACCATGGGTAGAAATATGAGTACGGGTTCAGGAATTTGTATGGGTACTACAAGTCTGGCAAAACATACATGTACCTAATTTTCTGTTAAAATATGCAGTCTTTTCAATTCTAATGATAATGCATTCACCACCCCAAAATTATTTAAATTCATGATTTCCATAAATGCATTTTTTTTCTCATTAACATTAATACTACAAACAGCGGGTATGGATACAGAGCCAGACGGAAGCATAGGTACGGGTGTGGGTATAGGTACGGGTACAGAGCCATGGGTTCGGGTACAGATTTTTTATATTTGTATTTTAAAAATGTAGTCTACATTATAAAGAGTATATGAGTACGTAAGTATAGGTACAAGAAAATGGGTATGGTTATGCACAGGTGCAAGAGGAGAGGTATGGGTACGGACCAGCCGCTTACGAGACGAGAGGTACAGGTAAGGAGAAAATGGGTATGGTTATGCACAGGTGCAAGAGGAGAGGTATGGGTACGGGCCAGCCGCTTACGAGACGAGAGGTACAGGTAAGGATACGGACCTGTGGATACGGGATGGGTACCGCCATTGGGTACAGGTACAGGAATGAGACGAGAGGTACGGATACAGACTTGTGAGTACGGGTACGGGTACAACCCAGCTGGTATGGATACGAGATGAGAGGCACAGGTACGGATATGGATAGGACCTATGGACCTGTGGGTTAGGGTGTAAGTACGGTACAGGGGTACGGGTATGAGATCATGGGTACGGGTATGAGTACGGGCCCGGAATTTAAGGGACAAGGGTACGGGTACTTCAGAAAATGCAAATCTAAAAAAAAAAAAAATGTTCTTTCCCTTAATGAATTTAAAAAAAACAATATAACAACTCCATTAAAAAAAAGGTATTCACAATAACTTCCGAAAATTTCCATAAGATAAATACAATTTTTTAAACAAATAAATATGAATCTGCAGTTTAAGAAAAATTCCAGAATGTACTGCAAGGGACCAATCATACACATTTAATGAGGGCAATTACATGTACAATTTTTTAATCTCCAAAATAATGTCCATTCAACATAAACCTCACCCGCTAGGACCCGTGGAAAATCCACGGGTCCCGCTAGTAATCATAATAATACTATACATGTATACTAGATGGAGAGAGAAGGTTTACACACTTAAAAGATGAATGGACCATTACTGCAATTAATAGTCTAGGTTTTATTAACACCCTAATTTTATGAAATTTTTTTTGCAAAAATAAAAAAGTAAAAAAAAGAGATGTTCCATATGACACACTTTTCACCAAGATTTTATTATTTCTATCAAACACATTTTCAATGTTGTATGGTAGCTATAATTATATAATTACACTTCTGTCTGGCTTATTGATTTATTAGACAATGGACAGTGTTTTTTTCTATGCAACTCACACGGTTCGGGACACAAACTAAAATGTTCAAAGATTCTGCCTAGTCAGTATCCTGCATGACATGCAACAATTTCCTCTCTAGTTCATTTATAAATGTATAAACTTTTGCTGGTTGACATTTTATTACAAATTCAAAATTTAACTGTATGAAAGCTTAAGTTTAGTTAAATTTTATTTGGCACTTCTCTTTGATACACAACTCTCTTTCAAAATTTAACCATACAAATGGTTCATCATTCATATTTGAAAAAAACTGTAGGAGGTATACATCCCAAATTTTGAACATTTTTTTTTTCTTCTTCAGCTAATGAAATCTGAGGAAAAATGATGACCTCTGCAAGTTAGATGCATCAGTCTAAACTTGAATCAACTGTAATGATACCATAAAAGTTATTACATTTAAAATAATATTACAGCTGTTGTTCTCCTAAACTTATCATTAATTTGTTCATTTAAGATAGCGATACTTCACTAAAAAAAATCCTGTTCACGTAGTATAGGAGTGGTAAAGAATTACATATTTTATCTTACCTCATTCCTTAGATAAGCCTTTTGATAGTGTATCAATAAAGACACAATAACTAGGTCAAGTTACAGCAAATATAACAATCAGCATCCTTTAGCACAATAATACTGCCACAGATTCAATATGTGAGCAACAAACAATAATTCTTCAAAACAACATTCACACTTCCAAATAGTCTACTTCATCTCATACGGTAACAAACACATATATTCACATTACACCAACAAAATTCTTTGCTGGTAAATTCAACATATTGATTTACGAGAAATGAATGCATCATGTACACATATTTGACATTGTAACAATGTAAGTAATCTGAAATATCTGCAAAGGAAAAAAAATAACAGAGTGAAGAGTGACAAGATAAACAAACGCACATCAATGAAAGTTTGGCACATCAACAAAAAGTTCCAGTCATCACTCTAATCAAAGAATATAAAAACAAAGACATACTTTCAAACCCTCAGTATTCCAATGGTAGGTATCCGATGTTAGGACCAAACAGCTAGCTTCTAGGCAGTTATATCCCGATATATTACAAAACCAGAAATATACTTGATATATATACTCCAAGGAAAATCATATAGAATAGATATATATATACTACATGCAGGAATATTCTCCACCAAGTAACGGCCAGCTCCTTCTGGAGTCCAGCAGAATCAACATCCCACAGATGTAGTCGACACCATCATCCAGATGCTTGCTACCGGGGGTGCCACACCTAGATGGGCGATGGCTGTAGATGATGTTGAGATGAGATTCTTTTATGGATGGGCTTGAATGGGTTTGGCTAGTCACTGGTGAGCGTGTATCTGGAGAGATCTATGGCCTTCTCGAGATGGTGACTGTGACTTTCTACTGAAGATGTACATATTTTACAGTTTGAATTCTACACATTGCAAATAATGACATTTCTGATAGTTTAAGAATCAAACTGACAGATTAGAAGGGTAAATAAGAGAACTTCATTAAAGTCTGTATGGGGACTTTGCAAAAGAAAGTTTCCTCAAATTGAATAAATCATTTATAAAATCAAAATGATGTTACTGTTTCATGGAGAATTGTTGATTTGTGTATCAAACATTCTGCAAAGATACTATTGCAAAGTATTTTTCTTTTTGAACTGGGTTTCCGGTATTCATCTGGCATTTGAACTATACATGTCAATTTCTAGTCTATTTTAAATTAACATGTACAATACAGATAACACTTATTTTTCTTCAAACTACTTATGTAGCTCTTTCCATCAAATTATTGCTTCTAAAGAATGTACATTTTAACTTAAAGGTATTGGCTAACATTTACCACAG
>JZLH01S0011103.1:1893-13558 GCA_001188425.1 Eucidaris tribuloides
GTGCTGTCCATCACCGTATGAAGGAAGGAAAATGCATGTGTAATTATGATATTTCAGGAATCTTTATTTGGAATACTTCATCTTTTGAGAATGAGATGGAAGTTACCTCTAAAGCTTTGAGAAAGAGGAGCTCATTAACACTGTACAAATGGCAATAGAGCCATTTTCCATCGCAGGGATTTAGAGATAAAGGGCCGTGACATGACTGGGGGAAATAAAAACTGCCTCAAGAATCAAATGAGTTGAAAAATATACTGTAAAACCAGAAATGTTCGCGAGCATTTAACTTTCGCGAATTTCGCGAGGAGTCAAGATTCGCGAAAGTAAAATGCACGCGAAAGATTGTGTATTATACTTTTTTTTAATGCTAATACAAGACTGTGTACCGTACAAGTCAAATGACTCGAGAAAATGGTGCACGGACACTGGTCGCAATGCACTTCTACATTTAATAATGGAGTTTCAGATGCATTAAAACAAATATTTTCTATTAATTGTTGTGATAATTTATTAATAAAACACCAAAATGCTTCTTCCTATCAAATTTTGCTCAATTTTTTTTTCATGGTCGGTGATTCGCGAAAGTTTCATGCACGCGAAATGGCCGTCTGCTCCTATTCGCGAAAGTTTCATGTCGCGAAAGTATAGTGTTTTACAGTACCAATACACTATATGCACTGGTTAGAATGTATATTCAGGCTGAAAGGATATGTCTTGACTTTAATTTGTGTACTTGCGGAGAAACGAGCATTGATTTACCAATGTTGAATTAATCTCTGGCCCTGATAGAAATTGACCATAGATTGCTACACATCAAATTTCACCATCGGGCAATTCCATAAAATATTTATGTCCGACCCCCTATGTGTGGGAGTCAGTTAGTGTTGCACGACTAAGTCGCGAAAAGTCGTAGTCGCGACTGCCTACACGGAGTCGCGACTCCGACTATCAGAACGCGATAGTCGACTTTTTATCACATGTTAATGTGTATTAAAAACTGAGTCAAAAGACGTAAAAATTGAACAGAACTACCAATCATTTATCCACCATTTTGTGGCAGAAATGAATCCCCTATCTCTCTTCGATCGCAAATCAAACAGAACTGCCAAAATGTACTTGGATCAGCCTATAATCGTGCAATGCTATATGTTGCCGTAAACGTGCGACTCCGACTGCGACACCCATGCACCCCACACCACCAATCTTGAACACCGATAGTCGACTAATAGTCAGACTCGCGACTATTGGTGGGCGACTAGTCGACTCTTGAAAATGCTGAAGTCGTGCAACACTAGAGTCAGTGGGACCTCTGGAAAATGATTTCGTTTGATTTCTTGTTCTTAAAGGGTTATAAATGCTCTTAAATTATCATGGCTTGAGCAGTTTGTTGGAAGTGAAGGCATTGAAAGAATGGAGAAAATGGGGGCGGACGTACAATAGTTGATTATTTATGGAAGTTGACCCATCACAGCATTTTCTGATACACTGTAATTGTACAAGAGAAAAGAAATCTATGACTATGAAATGTTCATAGTAGAAACTTTAACCAGTATACTTGATTCTGTTAGCAATGTGTCCAAAATTGAGGACTACTTCTGATCTTCCCATTTTCCCTTCAATGCCCTGTTCTAATTTTCATCTGATAATTTGTAAAACTGTAGTATCTTCTTCTTTCATATCAATTCAAATTAAACCGGTACCAGTACATATCATTTTGCCTTCCATGCTTTGTTTTAAAATGACCTATTTTCACTTGACTGGTGTCCATCTGACGTTTCAACTTTTCAACTTTGTGTTAGTGGTGGACTAATTTTCACATCTGTCCCACACATTTACCTGAAGATGCGCTAGAGGTTTGCAAAAGTTGATGTCATGTCATCCACCCCAATCTGGAAGTGCAATTTGATCATTACCAGATTGAAAGAGTGGAATTAAAATTGATCCAACACAGCAATCTAATCATGCAGAATATACCCTGGACAAGTAGGCCAATATATTATTGTCACCATTTCACTGAAAGATACATGTAGGCCTATGTAAACAGGAGTACTGGTTGATGAAGGAAACTTTGATCAGACTTTGCCCTTTCCTTGCTTTTCAGGTGAAGGCAGATTTGTGCATACTAATATGAAAATAGTTCACCTCAAATGTAACAAATATTTCCAGGATTGACAGTTTTAACAGGTAAATCTCCTTGAGTGGGTGGATTTCTTTTGTTGTCCTGTCATTGTAATATACTTAAAAAAACAGCGTCCCACACATGCATCCATATCTGTGTAAGTGCTACATGTACAGTATGTCAGCATGATGATTTGTGTAGAAATTTTGTAAAATACAAAATGTTGTTATTGTTAAAGAGAATCCACGGTACTGGTTGATGATGGAAAATCTTTCACCAAAATTCCACATTTCATTGGTTTCCAGGTGAAAAGTATATTATATTTGCATTATAATGTGGGACTAATTCACTTCGTAAATCATGGTAATAAATAGTTTTAGGACTGGCAGTTTGAGCAGGTGAAGTTCCCACCTAATGTAAGTACCAGTTAGTTGCAATGTCACAATAAACATTGTCACCCATATTGATTTCTGTGTTAGCACTTTGTCAGCAGTGGGGATTTATGTAAGGATTTGTGAAAAACGAAGTGTTATGTTGTTTTTAACAACTTTCTCCTGTACTATAGTGACATTTTCAGAATACCATCTGTTCACAGGTTTGAAAACATTTGATATTAAAATCATGTTGCTCTGCAAGTACATGTACTCTATCTTATCTTTAACTACATTGTTGTGCAGCAAACCTGTTACTTTCAGAAAACCAACTATAAATACATAGATGGTTTTTAAAGCATTGTGTGTTCAAATTATGTTCTGCAATTACACAGTATTATGATTATCTGTAATTACAACCACTAATTGTAATCAATTTTATCTCTTTTTGGACAGATTATGAGGTGACCCACCCAGTTCAGATAGACTCCTTGGGAGACTTTGTATCACACCATTTACATCCTGTGCCCAGGACGAGGAGGAGCATCGACGATGCGGAGGAAAATAATATTAATAATAATGACACTAGTCGGAATATTACAAAAGACTCCAGTAAAACAATACACCTGAAATTTAGCGCATTTGCCCAGGATTTTTTGCTGGAGCTGGCACTCAACGAGCGGCTCACCGCGCCGAGGTTTACGGTGCAGCGCCGAAAGAACGGCGTGACCTCATCGGAGGAGTACATTCCGGAGATTCAAAACTGTCACTATCACGGACGGCTGCGCTCGCATGAAGAATCGTCGGTGGCTGTCAGCCTCTGCGATGGAATGGTAAGTCGATCCGCCTGCTTTCGCAATCAATTCTTAAATGCTTTAAAGGTGCACTTTATTGTGTGTGTGTGTGTGCTGAAGAATGTGTCACTTAGTCTGACTTCTTATTTTATTATTAATTGCGTGTGTCTGGAACACAGAACCCTGAGCAACATAACGTCTGGAATGATTAATTTCATTATTATATCATGCTCAAGATTTATTTACTTAACTGTTGGAGATGGTACGAATTTGAATATAACAAGCATTCACCATAGATCCCAGCCAGAAATATCTCATGCTTACATGTAGTCTCCAATGGGTTAATTTTATGGTCTGTGTAGAAATTAACAATGTGATGACATCAGACTGGTTCGAAAATATGTGGAGACAGTTAAATCATGACCCATTGCAAACAGGACTTCCCTATATTGGTGATAACAACAAGGTGCAACACGCTGCACTTGGTCCACGATTATTCACACACATTTCTGAACCAGAGTATAGTATGATATGGTATGTACATGTATTTTGTGTATTATACCAGTTATATTTGTTGTAATGGTTTGCAGCAAGTCAGAAAACACAACTTTAACCTGCAGAATGATTTTCTAATTACAGATTTCTATGGAACTTGGAAGGCAATCTTGTGTATTGAAGAAGGAAACTTACATTGTTTCACCCATTACATAATTACAGTGTACATCATGCCTCAAACTCAACCTGTTGAAGACAGTTTGATTTTGCTTTAACATGCTTTTCCCATAGACCTCGAGACGAGATATCTTGTGTCTAGTCTTCAACGGGTTAATAGTAAGTAGTGCAATGGGCTAAGAGTAAACAATGCAATCTATCAAATATCTTAATCTTCATTTTATCATTGTTGGCAATCCTGTCAATAGTTAGGTTGATACTTTTGACATAATTGAAACACTTAGTACGCAATCAGATACTTCATTCTGTTTTCTTGCATGTATTACCGATATTTTTCCACATGGAGATATCAGATTAATTTGATGCTGCGTGTGCACCCAAAAATCGTCATTTGCATGTGAAAAAAAACCCTGTATGACTCAAGCACTACAAGAATATCCTGTGAGAAAAAAATATAGATTAGAAGACTCCGGCTGAAACGTAGTATCTGACTGATAACATCTTTAACATGTCTCACGGTCAGGTTTCAACGGCCCAATTTAGCATGACCAATAAACTCCGCAAGTATTTTTGACTTGTGTATCATGTCATTAGCAGCAACTGTGAAAGGTTAATCATACCGCCACAATTAGAAAGGCGGCTCAAGTGACGTAACCTCAAAAAACTTTTTTCCCTTCTTCCCAAAAGTTTGCGATGAAGACTGCAGAGGGTATGATCTGCACCTCAGCAGTGATAAACTGTATAAAGGAAAGAGGTGATATTAGGACGGGGAGCCTCAAATTCTTTTTTTTTTTGAAGGGGTGTGCCTCATGGGCGAGTTGCTGATACCATTGGCTAATCATCAATGCCTCCTTAGTTACATAATTTCTTTAACCTCCTCAGTACCAAGTGAGGAAAACTCTGATGTACTATACAATTTATTTGTCTGTGATGCCGTGATGTGTAAGGACCTTGTTTTTGTACTGCTCATCGAAATTTTGGTTGTAGAAGTGTAAAAATGTTTGAATTTTGGACTGAATGAGTTAAAATAAATATTAGGGACCTTACTAAATTTGCAATGTACAGTGCGTATCAAAAAAAACGGGACAGTTTTAAAAAGTCCATCAAAATTTTATTTCAAATTATGATGTCTATATTTTGATGTTAATAGATGCTCTGAAGTCTTATCTTTCAAAAGCCATTTAAAAAAAAAAAGTTTTGTTCATGCTTGAGCGAACACGGAACACTTTTGTCGGGGGTTCAAAAAAAGGCTTGCGCATAAATTGCAGAAAATGAGAAATATGATCATCAGACTTCTTGCTATTCAACAGACTTCCAGTGGCGTAGCTAGGATTTTTTTTCAGCTGGAGTTGGGGGGCCCTTTGAATGTTTGTAGGATACGCGAAACAAATCTAGGTATATTTTCTTTTTTCCCTTCACCCCAGCCGCCGGGGGGAGGGGGGGGAGGGGACATGTCGGGGTAGTGATGAAAATTTATTTTCTCCAAATCCCAGGTCCACCATTTTTTCAGCCACGGCACCAGCGCTAGCAAAAACCGCTCAGCCGGGCGGTGGGGGCCCGGTGGGGGGGAGGGGGAAATGGGGGAGGGGTGTGCACTGCAATCAGAGGGACCATTTTTATTTCCTCAAAACTCCCAGGCTCAAACATTTTTCCACTCAATTTTTTTTTCTGTGGGGGGACACAAAGTTTGTGGGGGGGGGGCCATCTGCCCCCATCCCCCCCCCCCCCGCCTGCTAGCCCTTCAAGAAATTGCCTTATAACTTCTTTTCCAGACACAAACGATTCTTATGTTTTCATGAATATCTTTGCCATCCTGTCAATTGTGCTTTCAAATACATTACAATCGAATAATCGAATAAGGTAAGAGGAAGTCTGATGATTGCATATTTCTCATTTTCTGCTGCCATTTAAGTTGTGCGCTAACAGCGCCCCTCTTTTCTTTTTTTTTGAGCACCGCCCTGGATGAAAACGATTCCCGTGTTCGCTCAAGCATGACTAACTTATTTTTTAATGGCATCTCTCGCCAAAGTACCGACGTTAGAGCATCTACTAACATCAAAATATAGACATCATAAGTTGAAACAAAATTTTGACAGACTTTTCAAAACTGTCCCGTTTTTTTTGATACGCACTGTATAGTGCCCTCCTGTATTCCAGAGAAACAAGCTTGAGACTTGAGTAATGGCAACTCAAATCTTTCCTTCGCTACCTTATTATTGATGGCAGCTTTTATGTCATGATCTGCAATGAAGTGTTTGGGAATGTTTATCAATTTAATAGTGTGTCTTATTTAATTCTGAATCAAAATGGGTTCTTACCGTGCAAAGACCTCTCTGGCATGAAAAAAAGTGCTCTTGAAAAGAAAATTATGTTCTATTAGGAATGGGGTGTGAAATTTGTTTGGTAGTGAAATTTTGATATTTTAGCACCAGCTCCCCCCCCCCATGCACTTTGTCACTAGTGCCCTTGCCCTTGTATTATACCTAGTGATGCATTTGAATTTGTTGAACTGTAAGTTTTCACAACTTTGTTACCTTTTTCCTGGTTTTCAATTGCCGCTGGCGTTATAATGCCTGTCACGTTTCTGAAAAAATTTTCCCACTGTTAAAATGTTGCAGTGAATTCAGGACAGGTCAATAGAAGCCTGAGATCCAAACAATTTGGTCACCGCGGCTTACCCGACACTATTGGCGTCTCGTGGCTTTCTGGAGAGTCAAAAAGTCACTCTTTGAGGGGTGAAGATCAGAGCACCGAACTCAAACAGGTTTTGTTGATCGATAACATATTTTCTGGATTTTGATTGTGGGTTGATCCTAAAGTGTTTAACAAAGTACACTTTCAATTGTATGCCCTGAGAGCAAACCGTCTGGCTTGTGCTTTCATGAAAACCGGCACTATTCTCTGATCCGAGCCGACTAACATCGGATTAGACCCAGATTTTTTATTTTCCGACTCTGCTCTGTGCACATTCTTAATTCAGTCTGTTTGGATTCAAACATCAAAGAGAGATCGTTGAATTGTTATTCAAAAAAAAAGAGGCGCACGTGTGATTTGATGCACCGATATTTCAACAGCAATGCATACAAGTATGTGTACGTATTCTCTCAAGTTAATCTCTCTCGCAAATATTTATGAAACACATGAGATACAAGTTTGTGTGCCTGGATGGTCATGATGAAACTTAATTTATAACAAGATCTGGTCCCTGCAGGTGTTTGTTAATCGGCACTAATTAGGTAAATTAGCATGGTGTTTGATTAACTTTGTTTGAAAAGAGGTGTGAAGTTGTTATGGACTAAAATAGTCATCTTACGATGAAGCCAATAAGTTCATTGTGTTCACAGTCACACTTTGATGATGATAATGAGTGGTGTATCCAAAACGTTATCTTATCACTAACGGAGTGTCAACACCTAAGACCATTGTTAATTATGAAGTTTTAATTTACCGCTTCACGACATTGTCTTCCAGAAACCTGACCATGTCCACTTCATTCAAATGCTTTGCCAGGAGATTTAGGCATAATGATAGAGTTCAAGTTCATAATCAAATTTAAATCAAAATATATGTCATGTTAACACTGATTGCAAAGCAAAGACATCATTTTAACGTAATCATTGATAAATTGTTGCTGTGCTAAATTTCAAGGAATAACAAATTAACAATATCATTTAATGACAAGAGATCTGATACCCCCCCAACCCTTAATCCAAGATGTTAATGGTAGGATCAGTTTTGGAAATAACTGGGCCAATACAACACTAGTATTACTTCAAGCAAAAAATCCATGTAGGCCTATGTATTCCATAAGAAAGCAGCTTGAATATGAAATCATTAAAGGCAGTGGATCTCATTTGCAAAGTCCCTGTAGACCAGGAAAAGATAACCCATGCCCTTAGGCAATTGATGAAAGGCATGTCTGTGAAATTTGGAGGTCAGTTATTACCTAGAATTTGAAAAATGCGAAAGAAAAACAATAGCCGTTTAGTGTACGTTCTATGGTAAGAATTTTTTTCTTGCGAGAAAAAAAATTCAAATCAGAGTCTAACGGTCACTATAATTCTACTAAAACTGAGTTTCTAGCTCCTATATTTTGCTGAAGGTTCCCAGATGGCATTTTCTTCTAAATGCCATTGTATTTACACAATGTCAATTTTTAGGCATGCAAAAGAGATCCACTGCCTTTAAAATGAAATACGTAGATTATGCCTGTCTGCATGATACTGGACCGTCATAAATATTCTGTATAATTTTACAGCCATGTCTATTCCCCTGTCACATGTGTAAAGAATGTAATGTAATCATGAAAATGTGGAAGAATGCAGCCTTGAATACTTGTCAAATCAATGAAAACAGTTCTGCATATCAATATTTGTTGTTTATTGTTGCAAAATTGCCACTGTGACATGTATTTTGGTAACTTAATTAAATATTTGTCTGGGGACAAAAGTACAGCACAGCACATTAGCGAACTCGTTCCTCATTTTACACCTTTCAATTCATCATAATGTATTGAGGCAAAATGAGATACTCCCACCCCACCCCTCCCCCCCCCCAATCCAAAACTATTCAAACCTGAAATTGGAAACACCAATGCTACATTTGTACATGTATCTACATTGTACATTGTTATGAATTGAATGAGTAGGTCAAGTTAGAGCTGAAAATTAATCAGTTGTGATATTCTATTTAAAGAAGTGTATTTACTGTTACATTGAGTGCCTAATGATGCAGAAATGGGGACAAAATAAACTGCGCTTTTCATGGCCTACTGTGAATAAATTCCTGAATTCAACTAGGTATGTGTACTTAGCGGCTGTGTGTATGAAAAAGTGTGGGCTGTTGTACGTGTAATAGGCACCAAACAAACAAATAAATAAAATCTTCTCATACAAAACAAATATGTGAATGAACTGTTTTTAGTAATCGGGTGATTAAAAAAATACGTAGAGATTATATCTTGTAATGAAATGCAATTTGGAAGTATGATAGTGTTAGAACAGACATTGATTTTACTGGAAAATGGTAATTTACTGAAAATTGGCCTTCATTTTATGTTGTATATCAAACTTATCAGAGCATTGACAAAATGATTTTTTTTTTCATTTTCATTCTTTTTGAAATATGTGGGACAGGAGGTTAATGGTCAAACTATATATGAATGTGTATTATACCGGTAACGATATGTTTTAGGCTGACATATCACGTTAGAAAGACATCGGTAAAAAAATGCTGATTTGGCATTTCAAAGTACAATCCCCCACGTTTTGAAAATGTCCCAGAAAATGTTATCCCACTTTTATTAGTTTCATATGAATGAGATAGGATACAAAACAAATTTGCCCCAGGCAAAGAATTTAAATCTGTTTCAGAGTAGCTATGAACGTATTAAAGCATGCAAAAATAGTTTCTGTTTACAATCTGTCTTTATAGAAATATGATACAATCTATTTTATGAGCTTATGCTTATCAAAGAATATATTAAGATTAGTTGTTTGAACATGACTGTTTCAGTAATTTTTATTCGTAATAAAATCTTTGAGCAAAGGGCAAGGATTTTTGAGACAAATCAAGTGTTGAAAATTTGTAATAAAAGCACTAGGATATATGGCATTGTTTTGAAATGAAAATATAATGTTGACATGTTGGAAACAATTTGATTTCAAAATAACACACATGTACTCCATAGATTCCAACACAAGATACCTTGTTCTAATCTTAGTCTTCATCGGGTTTGCCAGTGATGTAGAGTTCTCTGTAGGTGCATTCACATTACAAATCTTCATGAAGTTTATCTTCTCGAAGACTTCGCAAAGTTTGGCTTGATTATTCACACTGGGGTAAAACTTCGAGAAGATTTACTTCTCGCGAAACTTCTCGAAGATTTGTAATGCACTGCGCATGTGGAAACAATCAAAATGTATGGAGATTTTGCTCCACAGATTGATCAGGAATTTTGTTTCCGCGATGCTCCAATGTCCTTTATGCTTCATATTCATTTTAATGAAAGTACCAAGCTCACACAAAAATTGAATGAGTTTGGACGTACTTATGTTGCTGCGTACAAAACGCACGTAAATATCCGAGCGACATGGTATACTCAAGTCATAACGTATTCAACTCCATGTTTGTGTACAGTGCACATTAATGTCCCCACACCGGAAATGCGCTGAGACTCATGGGATATAACTTCCCGATGTTTGTGTTCACACTCAAAATGTCGCGGGAAGTTTCTTGATGTTCGGGAAATTTCCTACAAAGTTGTGGGAAGTTTCGCGAGAAGTTTCGCAGGAAGTTTTGTGGGAAGTTTGTGTTCACATGACAAAACTTCGCAAAGTGAAACTTCGCAAAGTTTGCTGTAATTGTGAATGCACCTATTATTACAAAATGCTGCTGAGGCAGGCAAATACACCATTTGTTGATCAAATTAGTGTTTTGATTTACCTATGAAGAGTTGAAGGCATTTGACACTTTACGTGCATAGGCTGTAGGTTCGCTTGCATTATTGAATGGTTCCTTCATTTCAATCGATTTGTACCAAATATTTGGTAGAATCTTTCTGCATTTTTGGTTAAAGAAACATTCGATGATAATTAAAACAGTTGATGTGTATCAAAATACTTTATACAGCTTTCATCTATAGATGTATTGTACAGTGCATTCAAGTCAGTCATACAGTTTACATCACTCAGTCAATATGTTCGATTATACCAAGGAGTTGCAGTACTAGGCAAGCTCACCTAGTACCTTCTAGACCTACATGTAGTGGTGAGCCAGATTTGTTAAGTTCTCATCATTGTAGGTCCGTGGTTCTCATGCACCATATTCAGCAGACACACATTTGGAAACTGCCTTTTCATAAAACTTCAGCACATATAAATCAAAGTTTGATTCAAATACAAAGGAAGAGGAAGGGGGCAAAGCCTGACTTCGGGGGTAGTCATTGTCTCCCATTCTTCTCGACCGCACAACAGATCGGAGCGATCTCCTGGTTATGCAAATTCCGGGTGATAAATCGCAGTCTTGTTTTACCCTGTTTCTTTCAATTCCGACCAATGAACCCCCCAAATAAACTCCATTCAGTCACCGCTGGCTGGGCTGATCGGAACACTGGGCCCTGCAGACAGTGGGGTCCCTGCGTCCCGGCCATTGTCTCCCCTACACAGTAGGCTGAGTGTTTGTTAAAGCCACCGGAATAACTGTACAACAAACATAAAGGGGCAGTGTGACAAATGCATTGAATTCTGGGATAAAAGCGACCAAATGGATCTCTTCCATCACTGGGTAATCCAGGAATGGGGTATTCATCAGTTATTGTGCTTCATTTGCACGCCAAACAAGCGTTATTCTGAAGGCACCACAAAACACTTTTCGACGGTGATGAGAAAAGAGAGAAAGGGGGAAAATAATACACACACACACACAAAAAGGAAAATGTTCTGTTGCAGATTTTTCAAAGTCAAGAAGTATCGAGTGACATAGTACATGTGGGCAATTCCGTGATTAGTTACGTTACACTTTATGACAAACTTTACTCAACATTTGGCTCTCACATGAATATGCTTTCATATAATTTTTCTGTTTTGGTACTGTCAATTCTCTAGACTGGCACCTACTTCACAACATCAAGCAAAATCATAAGACATGTTTCAGTGGGTTATAGCAAGAACTTTAATTATGGTTAGTTACGTTACGAAAAGAGGACATGG
>JZLH01S0011103.1:13583-25264 GCA_001188425.1 Eucidaris tribuloides
TCGATGTGGTGGCGTATTAATGCAGCAGGGATAGAAACAAGTCTCAATGTGTGTACGCGTCAGGTCTGGAACCGATAGACGTTGGTGTGTGTTACGTACGTGCTATGGATTCGTTGTGCTAGATGGTTCTCACACTTAGGTCCTTCTGTTGCCTTGCGTGGGAGCATACTACATTGTAGCTATTTTGGACCATAGTAGTTTGATTAAGTAATCTGTCTGGTGATGCTGTGGTGTCAACAACTATGTAACAGGAGATGTACAGCTGATATGCAGAACAATGAGTGAAAAACAAAAAGAAGCAGAAAAAAGAAACAGTTTAAAAAGAAAAAAGGTGGGAGGAAGTTAAGAAAAAAGCAACACCAAACTGTGCTAGTCATGTGCCTGTCAATAAATAGCCCATACGATAAACCACCACTAGAGTTCCATACAAACCTTCTTAAAAAACAAAGTTGCCGATTTTTCCTTTGTACCGTTTTCGCCGCCACACATCAGTGCGTTCACGAAACGTTTCCGAGGCCCACCCAATAAGTATGCTTCCAGCATAGTACACACCAAAGGGTGACTGGAAGTATGGGTTTTACTTAATACCATTTACTAATGACGTCGGGATACATGGTAGGGCGCACAGGAAAACAGACATACATAATGAGATAGTTCAAGCAACCACGTGACGAGGAGAAAAAAAATGAGTTAACCGGTGACCTTTTCCTTTTACGCTCTTAAAAATGGTCATGCCGAACATGGACATTAATCATTCGCTCCCGCAATCTACATGACAGCTTGCGCAGTAGCGTGGTCTAATTGTCCTCTTGTTAAGCAGAATCTCTGTACGAACTACAGCACTAACAGCAACCGACGGTGAATATTCAAGACAGGGGTTGGCATTTTCAACTAACAAAGTTCGGATTCACCGAAAGGAGTGACGCTGGTATCCTTTCTCCCTACCAAATGCAGCTTTTACTGCACACCACAGGACTAAACCTGTGTGGAAAAAAATAAATCATACTTGAGGGAATAACAGAGGAGGAGTTTTGAACATACTGGGAAATATCCGCTGGGTCCACTGTAAGCATCACATCTACTAAATACTGGGAAATAATGGGCGATACCCGGTAGGCAGTGTACGTTTTGAAAAGTTGTGCATAAGGGAACCAAAGGTCAAGGAGGAAAAAATAAAAGGCCGCGCATTAATGCCCTTTATTTCTGGGCTACTGCGTTGACAGCAGAACGCCGAGAACCCTCATCTTTAAAAGCTCCATTACCGTTAGTTTAGCATCAATGGGTCAAGGATACTCAGAAATGGCATAGTTTGAGAAATTGAAGATTGCGGGATTCCCCTTTAATGTTTTGAGCAAAGTGGTATGACAGAATGCTCTGTTACTTGCGCCAAAGGTTGGGAAAAGTGAAACAAGTTTCAGTTTCGGGCATATCATTTGGAAAGAGTAACAAACTGCATATCCAATTTGGCTCAGACAGTAAAAAACCTACTTCATAGTTTAAATTAGTTGACACGTTGACAGTATGGTCTCTATATGGAATGTACGTCAAAATTGAAGAGTAATTTGAAATTCTAAATTCAGAAAAAAGTTTTTGAATTGTTTTAAATCTTGGGGTGATGCTGTGGCTTAACACACAATGAAATTATCTTGATTGCTGCATTGCAACTGAGTCATGGATTGATTGATTTAATTTAATGATTAGATGTTGTTTGTGCAATTCATTGAAGTATTGGCTACTTTACACGTTAAAAAAATTGAGCTACACTGATTCCCCATGTACGATTCGTCTTTGATAAGGTCTAAAAATGACCCGTGAAAATTTTGTATTTCAAATGATTATTTAGTACAAGTGAAATTGTAGTTATTGGATTCACCTGCCGTTTTCTCCATAGAACCTTACTGTGTGTACACTAGGTTATAACTCGCCCGAGTTTTTTACAGTGGATGGCTAACGTGTGGAGCTCACTTAAAAAATTGTCAAACTTTGATATTGAGTACACGTAGTGTTCAATGGAAAGATAAACCCCTAGAATATCAAAGTTTGGAAAGGCTTACACTGCCATGCAAGTTATACTGGAATGCACAAATGAAAAACTCGGGGGCAGTTTATTAAGCTAGGTGTACACACAGTAAGTTATGGGAATGGGTAAAGTGAATGCTGGGTCAACTTACGATTTCACTTTTTTAAAGCACTAAATAATCATTTTGAAATACAATTCTTTCAAGGGCTTCATTTTAGACCTCTAAAGACACTGGTAGGATGGAATCATGGCGGCTCTCAGATGTTTAACTGTGGTAAGAATGTTAGCCAAGTCTTAACTTGTTTATTCATGCAGTAACTTGCCATTGGCAGTGTATTTCGCAACTTTTGTATCTAGGGTAGTTTATTTGTCCATATGAACACAACTTTGTAGTTTAGATATCAAAATTTGATGATTTTTTTAATTAAAGGTCCACAATGTAGCCTATATAAACATTACATGAACTAGATTGGGAAAGTCATGATGAACCTCTAAAATAGGCCTACACATTACTTTTTTGAGTGCATGCTAGTTTGAATCAAAATTTTACAAGGCCAAACAAATTAATATTTCTTCGAAAAGGAAATATTTAGAAACACCAAACTTTAATTTATACGTATCGGCAAAAGAGTTCGTGATGAAGCAGTTCGGATTAATAACTGATAACTTGACTGTCCATAAACTGCATATTTGCTCTTTCTTACTCGGTCAAAAATTTGGAAGCAGGAAACAATTATTAGAAGTTCCTCTCGAGTGAAAAAATGGGATTACCGACTTATCGCTTGTAATATTTCAGTTAATCTTAGCCTTGGTAGAAAAAGAGTTCATGCTTGTCTTAACAGTTCCTACTTCACTCTGAGCAGTGCCCTTTTAAATCTTAAAGTAGCAACTGGGGACTCTATGCTCCTTGGTCAGCCCAAATAGCAATGGCTAAAATGCAGATCTTGTGGACAAATAAGGTTCTACCAAAAAAAAAAATAAAATAAAATGTTGCGCGCACATTCAACATAAGTAATGAAAAACCATACGGTTCTTTACAATTTTTATCAGAACAATGAGCCAATGGCTATTAATCTTAGAATAATTTGTAAGAATCTTTTCAGCATCATTAAGACCTGTAGTAGGCTTATTACGGCTACAAATTGATTTACTACAGATCAAGTTGACATGAGCAAATACGTTCCATCACACATCAAGAAAATGAATAAATTTGGGGAATAGACTGTGTAAATATTTAAGTCTCACCATGTTTGTATGATCCCCCTTCTCGTCCATGACCTGTTTATTTTCTTTCCTCTGCCCCACTCAGCTATTCCAGCCTACCCCCATAATTTATGTTAGGAGTAATTAGATAATTAAGCAGATTTTACAGCACTTCCATCCTGAGTTGAATAACACGGTTTATGCCTCTTTCACACTCAGACACAGAACAATACACAAGTAGGGTGTACTTATAGACAAAGTACTATCACCTCATGCCACGAAATTTGGCGCTTTAGGAAATGCTTAGCACAATTCTAATTACGTAGATCGGCGAATATCGACCATGTCGAGTATGAGGGGCAATTTAATTAGTGGAAGACAGTTCATACTCATAGGATCAAATATAGCATCACACGCGGGGAATTCAACCACAGAAGGGTGACGGAAACCAGACGGATAGTTACTGTGAATCAGGAGTTCGGCCGTAATACATCGGGCGGTAAATACCGGGGGTAAATACCCGTATTCCGCCCAGGATCAACCCACACTACCAGTGCCTTGCTATTTTGACAAAAAGATACTGGAAATATATAAAAAGTTATTTGCTTGCAGGATAATACCCAAAATGTAGAGATGCTTCCGCTCAGTAAGTGTGATTGACACAAAATAACCAAAAATAACTTAAACTAATGTGGGAATAGGAACTCTTCTGATTGGTTGGACAAATTTTCTACACAGCGCGAATTCGGAATAATAAAAGTAGGAAATTTTAAAATCACCTGCTTTTATATTTTAGAAGTTTCATTCATTTTCAGTATGCAAATATTTGAATTGTTGTCATATGTCCGCACACTAACAGCATATCCCATAGACAGGTATTGATTTGTCCCTGTATATTCAGCAAGATAGGGCCGCAACACCAACCAACAGCTACATGAACACACCGGAATAATGTCAGATGTAGTTCTGTAGGTACATGTTGTGAAATAACACTGAAGTCAATATCAAAATTGAAAAGAGCTTTTTAACAGTCTTTCCATTTGAAATTTATCAGTTCAAGGCGGATTTGTGTAAGAAGAGCGCCAAATAAAGGGCATTAATGGCCTTTTTAGTTGACCTTGTACAACTTTAAAAGCCCAAGTTAGTTTGGGTATTTTTTGTGATTGAAAGCTTTATGCCCCCAAAGTCATACCGCTGCAATAATGATTCTGAATGTCTGTAGTTTTTTAAAAATATTTAATGAAAAAATCATCGTGTAGAACACCCGCCAAATTTTACATTATAAGCATTTAAGGCCAAACCCGTTTTAAAAAGATCTTAAGTTTACATGTGTATACCTCATCTGAAGAGCAGGACTGCGCTCTTTCAGATGAGGTTATAACTATAGTTTTTGTCTTTGATTTTTTCTTTAAATTAGATAATGAAATTGGCGGGGGGGCGACCCCAACATTTTTACCATTATTTACATTTACAGAATCCAAACTGGGTTAAAATATGTATATCGAGTAATACCCATCTGAAAGACGCGTCCTGCTGCTTCAGATGAGGGCCTAAAAAATAGTAACCTTAGCTTTTCAACCCTTATAGATGCTATGACATGTAAATTTTGGGCGATGTTTGCACGAGATTTTTCATTACATTAATTAAAAAAAACTAAAGACATTTAGAATTATTATTGCAGGTTATGACATGGGGCATAAAGCTTTCATAATAACAAAAAATCGCCCAAACTAACTTGGGCTTTAACTAATGGTGGGGACTAGGAAATCTCATTCTGATTGTTGGACAATTTCTACACAGCCGAATTAATAATAAAGTAGGAAAATTTTATAATCACCTGCTTTTATTTTAGAATTGTTTTCATTCATTTCAGTATGGCAATATTTGAAATTGTTCCGATATGTCCAGACCTTAACAAAGCAATAATCCATAAGACAGGTAATTGATTTTGTCCTCGTATTCAGACAGATGAGGCCCAACCCACACCAAAGCTAATGAACCCAGGAATAATTGTACCAGTGAGTTCTGTACAGTGATGTGAAATAGGTGGAATCAAATTATCAAAAATTGAAAAGAGCTTTTAACAGTCTTTCCAATTTGACATTTATCAGTTTCAAGGCGGTTGTGTAAGAAGAGGCCCAATAAGGTCATTAATGGCTTTTTAGTTGACCTTGTACAACTTTGAAAAGTCACGGTGCTAGTATGCCATGGGGTATTTCCCAGTATTTCCAGCGTGATTTCCAGTATTTACCAGTATTTCCAGTATTTCCGTCTGGGTGGGAAATACAGGTATTCCGGGAAATTGGCCAACCGTGATCTTGTGAATATTCACTGTTTGGCTGTTAGTGCTGTAGCTCTACAGACCACAAAGAGGAATTAGACACTACTGCTATAATGAAATTGGTGGGGAGACTCCCATTTGAGACATGACAACATTAGAGTAAAGAAATACGGCGTACTCATTTTTTTTCTCTCGTCAGTGGTTTTTGAAGCTACTCATTATATGTGTTTTCTTGTAGTATGTTAAATGTATTATAAAGGCCTCTTATCACCCTGTTGTTGTTGTTTTTTCTTTTTCCTCCCCTTTTTTTTTTTAAGTTTCTTTTGTCTCTTTTTGTTTTTTTTCTTGTTTCTGCTTTCTTATATTGTTGATTATTATAAATATGTCAAATATGTAAGTTGTCCGAGATAAGGTGGAGACTTGAAGAACCTGGTACAGTCTTGGTTCCAGACCCTGAAGTTTTTTTTTTTTTTTTTTTGTTTTTTCTTCCTCTGAATTAATGCAATGGGCAATGCAGTCATGTAGTCCCAGCACACTAGTCCTTAGTTCAAGGCAGTGCTGATGGCAAGTAATTTCCCTAGCATAAAATGGTTTCATTCAACATCCGAGAACAGGGTTTCATACACTTACATTTTCAATTCATACTTTCTTTAACTTCTAGAGTAGGAAAGCAAATCAAATTTCAATGACTGTTTTAATTTTGCTGTACAATTGCAATACTAGCAAATAGGCAAGTGTCAATTTAACAACAATGGAATCATTTTTAAATATCTCAGATAAATTATTTCCCCATGATTTCCGAGAAGAACTGATGAATTCCTGACTTTTCACTGTCTGGGGAAAATTGTATTGTCGTACATTCGCTGCTTTCTAGAAATTCTTAGGGACAGTGATTTTTCCGTTTCAAGAAAAGGCCTTTTCCGTTTCCAAAAATCTGGAAAATTCCGTTTCAACTTGGGTCTGAAAAAGATGGAATTGCCGTTTTAGCCCATAGACTCTTTATAACATAAAAAAAAATGACAATTCGGTTTAATAAAACTGTGAACGAAATGATTTCTCGGCTGTTTCTGTGTTCTTGTGTTCACTTTTTTAATGTTTTGTTGAGGTGTTTGATGGTGTTTTTAGATTCCAAAAGTGGAAACTTTGGAAGAAAAAGGAGGTATTTCGCGTGTTTTCGCGTTAAACGCTCATTTATGCCGTTTTTCAAGTTGTGATTTCGGAAATTCGCGTCGTTTTTCCCGTTTGCAGAAAATCACTGTCCCTAAATTCCTGTGACCCATACAATCGCTGAAGCCAGACTACGATGTACACTTTGTACATTTAGTTTATTCCAGGCAAGTAAAAACGGTCATTGCTAGGACTCCTGGAACAGATTATAGATAAGGAAAGGACAAAGAAAATACTCTCACTACTCGGATCGACACATTGGGGGGATATTGAAAAGACCCAAAAAGTATTTTATTTTCAAGGTTTTTAATGGAACTAAGTTCTGGATTGTTTGATTCTTTGCTAAGTTATGACTATTGTAGGATTATGGAGTCAGATGAGAGCTTTAATACTCTTAGCAGAATCTACACTTGTGTTTTGCAATAAAAAGCATCCTGTACAAGTATGATCTAGTCAGGTAGCGGCAATTTCAAGTGGCACATAATTTGTACATGTATCATTCAAGAGCTTATTAATGCTCTCGAAGTTTCTCTCCATCAATAGTCCCGTATGGATGCAAGGAGAAGTAGTACATGTCATAAAAAGTATGAGGGACTCCATCACTAGCTGAAGTAGACATGGTCCCTACGTCTTAGTATTCACCCTGGGAATAAGCGTGCAAGGTCACATGATATAACAATGTGATAATATGAAATGGGGTGTAGGTGGTTAGTACCAGCTCAGGTCCTTATACGTTTGACGCGAAACACGAACAATACAGTAAACAAGCATGTACATTGGTACTATGTCACTCGATACTTCTTGACTTTGAAAAATCTGCATACAGAACTTTTCCTTTTTGTGTGTGTGTGTGTATTATTTCTCCTCCTTTCGGTCTCTTTTGTCAATCACAGTCGAAAAGTGGTTTTGTGGTGCGATTCAGAATAACGGCTTGTTTTGGCGTGCAAATGAAGTCAAGGTAACTATGATACCCGATTCCTGGATTACGGAGTGATTGGTTAAGAGATCCATTTGGGGTCGCGGTTTTATGCCCAGAATTATCTCTCTCCAGCAGTGGCGGGATAGTCGCAAACAGGAAGGGCGTATGGGGGGGCCGGCGTGTGAGTGGGAACGGAGTTTGAATTATTAGGCTTGTCAAGGGTTAATGTGAAAATCGGAGGAGGATTGGAGGGTGCTACAGTGGCTTCAAAGACAAGAGAAATTCGGAAAATCGTGCAGCAAAGTGGTGTGTGATAACTGATAACAGTCCAGGGATAGGGCGGTATTCATAGTCGGCTGGCAGTTTATTTGTGCTTGCATTGCAGCGCCAGAAGCCAGCGTTTATGTGCTGAAGGCACACAAAACACTGTTTCGACGGTGATGGAGAAAGGAGAGAAAGGCAGGAAAATAATCACAGCACACAGGCAAAAAGGAAAATGGTTCTGTTGGCAGTTTGTTCAAAGGTCAAGGAAGTATCGAGTGACATAGTACTGTACATGTTTGTTTATGGTATTGTTCCGTGGTTGTGTCAACATATGGCACCTGAGTGGTATGAACTAACCACATTCGATGATTATCCACATTGTTCATACACAACTAATCGGGTACCACACCTTGCCGTTACATACCTGCCACAGAGGTGAATAAATTATAAAAACATAGACATAGATCAACTATACTTCAGAAAATCATGACATGATAGGAAAAAAGTCCTCATAAAAAATAATATATAATGACATATAGATAACATATTCTCAACAATATGCATTCATAAACGACCTATTGATGGAGCAGAAAAAAAAAAGGGAAAAGAAAAAGCTATGAGGACGCATATGTCATAAAAGAACTCTTGATGATAAAACATGATACAAAATAAAAGAAGACGCTAAAACGAAATATAGACAAATGCCGAACTTTAGAAACACAAAATATATGAGTAAACATGATAGAAAAAAAAAAAAATAAAAAAAAAAAAAAAAAAAAAAGAACAACTGGCACCTCCTCCTGTCCGTCTGCTTTTGTTCCCCTTTGGCCCCCCCCCGTGCGTCTCGTCTGCTCCGTCCTTCTGGTGTCATCTGCCCTACTCCTCCCCTCGTCGCTCCTTAGGCCCCGCCTCCCCCCCCCGCACTTCGTTCGCCCTCTGCCCCCTTCGCCCCTCACTCGCTTTTTGGGGTTCTTTTTTTTTTCCCTCTACCCTCCCCTGTGTGGCCCCTCGTGTCCGAGTCTTTTCTTGTCCTGTTTCCTGTCTCCCTCCCTTGTTTCCCGGCGTCCTCGCATTGGCACCGGTTTTTTTCCTGGCTTCACGTCGCCCCGTGTAAACCCGTCGTCTGGCTCTCCGCGTTTTGATCTGGGTCCCCGGCCTTTCGGCCCGTAGCGCTCTTTTTGCGCTCAACCGGCACACGCGGCGGCCTTTCCCGGCCTCCCACCTTCGAACGGCCCCTGCGGTTTCCCCCGGCCCGTCCCGGCCCCCGTCTTTTTTTCTCGCCCTTTTCTTTTTCCCGGCCACACCACCCCCCTCCTGCCGGCCTCCCCACCTTCGCCCCCGTTGCCCCCCGAACCCAAACAGCGACGAATATTGTTTCCAAGTTCTTAATTGTAAGAATTGTCTTTTTTTTTGTATACCAGAGTCTATGGTTAAAACGGAATTTCCATTTTTCAGACAAGTTGAAACGGAATTCCAGATTTTTGGAAACGGAAAAGGCCTTTTCTTGAAACGGAAAATCACTGTCCCTAAGAATTTCTAGAAAGTCAGGGAATGTAGAAATACATTTTCCAGAAGTGAAAAGTCAGGGAATTCATCAGGTTCTTCTGGAAAGTCATGGAAAATAATTTATCTGAGATATTTAAAAATTGATCCATTGTTTGTTAAATTGACACTTGCTATTTGCTAGTATTGCAATGTACAGCAAAATGTAAAAACAGTCATGGAAATTTATGGTTTCCTACTCTAGAAAGTTAAAGAAAGTCATGGAATTTTGAAAATGTGTAAGTGTATGAACCCTGTTCTGGATGTTTGAATGAAACCATTTTATGCTAGGGAAATTACTTGCATCAGTCAACTGCCTTGAACTAAGACTAGTGTGCTGGGACTAATGACTGGCATTGCAGTGCATTAATCAGAGGAAGAAACAGTCTCAGGGTCTGGAACCAAGACTGTACCATGGATTCTTCAAGTTCTCCACCTTATCTCGGGACAACTACATATTTGACCATATTTATAAGTAATCAACAATAGTAAGGAAAAGCAGAAACAAAGAAAAAACAAAAAGAGAAAAAGAAACTTAAAAAAAAGGGGGAGGAAAAGAAAAAACAACAACAACAGGGTGATAAGAGGTTTATAATACATTTACATACATACAAGAAAACAACATACATAATGAGTAGTTCAAAAACCACTGACGAGAGAAAAAAAATGAGTACCGGTATTTTCTTTACTCTAGATGTTGTCATGTCTCAAATGGGAGTCTCCCCACCAATTTCATGATATGCAGTAGTGTCTAATTTCCTCTTGTGGTCTGTAGACTACAGCACTAACAGCAACAGTGAATATTCAAGACAGGGTTGGCAATTTCCCGGGAAATACCTGTATTTCCCACCCAGACGGGAAATACTGGGAAATACTGGGAAATACTGGGAAATACCTGGGAAATACTGGGAAATACATGGGCGATACCTAGCAGTGTACTTTTAAAGTTGTACAAGGTCAACTAAAAAGGCCATTAATGCCCTTTATTTGGGCTCTTCTTACACAAATCCGCCTTGAACTGATAAATTTCAAATGGAAAGACTGTTAAAAAGCTCTTTTCAATTTTGATAATTTGATTCAGTGTTATTTCACATACTGTACAGAACTACACTGTAACTGTACATTATTCGTGTTTCATGTAGCCTTTGTGTGGGTTGCGGCCTGCATCTTGCTGAAATGTACAGGGACAAAAATCAATACTGTCTATGGATACTGCTTTTTTAAGTGTCTTGGACATATGGAACAACTTCAAATAATTTTGCATACTGAAATGGAATGAAAACAATTTTATAAATAAAAGCAGGTGAGTATAAATTTTCGGCATACTTTTCCATTGATTAATTCGGCTGTGATAAGAAAATTTGTCCACCATCAGAATAGTTTCCTAGTTCCCACCATCCTAGATTAAGCCAAATTTAGTTTATGGGGATTTTTTGTTATATTAGCTTTATCCCGGCAATGGTCCATAACCCCTGCAATAATAATTCTAAATGTCTTTAGTTTTTTTTAATCTAATTACATGAAAAAATCTTCGTAGGCACAGCTCCAAATTTTACATTAGTCGGCATCTAAAGGGTTGAAAACGCTTTAAAGGTTCATGTGTTATATATCGTCATCTGAAAGAGCCAGACGCGGCAGCTCTTTCGATAGGATTACTCATATAAACATTTTTAACCCTTTGGATTCTGTTAATGTAAAAATATGGTCAAAGATGTTGGGGTCCGGCCCGCCCCCGACATTTTTTCATCTAATTATTTAAAAAAAATCAAAGACAAAAAAAGTTATATTAGTTATACCTCATCTGAAAGGCGCGAGTCTGCTCTTTCAGATGAGGTAATACACATGTAATGCTTAATCTTTTTAACCTTAAGATGCTAATCTGTAAAATTTTGGGGGTGTTCAACACGAGATTTTCATTAATAATTCTTTAAAAAAAACTACAGACATTCATCGAATGCTATTATTGGCAGTTATGACTTTGGGCATAAAGCTTTCAAAAAATCACAAAATCCCCAAACTGAAACTTGGGCTTTAAAAGTTGTACAAGGTCAACTAAAAAGGCCATTAATGCCCTTTTTTGGGCTCTTCTTACACAATCCGGCCTTGAACTAGAATAAACCTTTCAAATGGAAAGACTGTTTAAAAAGCTCTTTTCAATTTGCATAATTTGATTCAGCTGTTATTTCACATACATGTACTGTACAGAACTAGGCACTGTACATTATTCCGGTGTTTGATGTAGCTTTGTGTGGGTGCGGCCCTCATCTTCGCTGAATATACAGGGA
>JZLH01S0011103.1:27238-46487 GCA_001188425.1 Eucidaris tribuloides
CTAAAAATGAAGCCCTGAAAGAATTGTATTTCAAAATGATTATTTAGTGCTTTAAAAAAGTGAAAATCGTAAGTTGACCAGATTCACTTACCCATTTCCTCCCATAGACTTACTGTGTGTACACCTAGGTTAATAAAACTCGCCCCGAGTTTTATTGTTTATTCATGTATAACTTGCCATTGGCAGTGTAGCTTTCCAAACTTTTGTATTCTAGGGTGTTTATTTGTCCATTTGAACACTACTGTGTAGCTCAGATATCAAAGTTTGACAATTTTTTAAGTTGAAGCTCCACAACGTTAGCCTATCACTGTAAAACTCGGGGCGAGTTTAAATAGCCTAGGTGTACACACAGTAAGTCTATGGGAGAAAATGGGCAGGTGAATCCAATCAACTTACAATTTTCACTTGTTACTAAATAATCATTTTGAAATACAATTTTTTCAAGGCGTCATTTTTAGACCTTATCAAAGACAATGGTAGCATGGGGAATCATGTAGCTCAGATTTTTTTAACTGTGGTAAATGTTAGCCAATACCTTCAATGAATTGCACAAACAACATCTAATCATTAAATTAATCAATCAATCCATTGATCAAGTATGCATGCAAGCAATCAAGATAGATTTCATTTTAAGCCACAGCATAAAGTATTTAAAACAATTCAAAACTTTTTTCTGAATTTTAGAAATTTTCAAATTACTCTTCAATTTTGAGCGGTACATTCCATATAGAGACAGTACATGTCACACTGTCAACAATTTAAACTATGAAGTAGTTTTTACTGTCTGAGCAAATTGGGATAGCATTTTGTTACTCTTTCCAAATGATATGCCGAAAATGAAACTTGTTTGCACTTTTCCCAACCTTTGGGCAAGTGCTAACAGAGCATTCTGTCATACACACTTGCTAACTAACATAAAAGGATCCCGCAATTGTTCAATTTGCTCAAACTATGCCATTCTGATCCTGACTCATTGATGTAAACTAACTGTGAGATGAGCTTAAAAATGAAGTGAGTGATAGCTTACAGTTGGCGAGCAAACATCTCCTCTTTCCCTCAGTATGTTTTTCACAATTAGTCCGTGTGTGAGTAAAAGATTAGAAGGCTCCAGTGATATGCCAACTTTGTATGAGGGGTTAATTTGTAAGTGATGCAGCCATTAACTTAAAGCCTACCGACAGTCATTAGATCAACCTGTTGGGTATGTGGAAGATACTTATTGTGTGGGCCTGGAAAACTTTCTATTATTTGTGGGGAAAGGTACAAAGGAAAGGCAACTTTGGTTTAAAAGGTTTGTATGAACCTAGGTTTGATCATGTATGAAGGCATGTATGCACAGTTACAAACACACACTTGCACACAGACAGACACAGACACACAGACACACAGACAGACACACAGATACAGACACAGACACAGACAGACACACACACACACACACACACACACACACACACGCACACACACACACACACATGGAACTTAATAGTCTCCAACTTCGGTATACAAAACAAGATTATTGGCAATTCTACTTAGATCAATGTAAATATTGCTCTCGAGCAAGTTTATTTATCACATGACCTGTGCTTGGACAGGTTTAATGAGATTCTAAACGAAACGACGATTCTATCGCGGCCTTCGACATGGGTCACAGTGCGAATTAGGATTGCCTGGCAGCCCGCCCTTCTTCTTGTTTAGTTCGCATTGTCGGCCGATAGCCTGATATTTTATAGAAGATGGGGTAAATTGGGGCGGGCGATCGAAACGTACTGAAGCTCGTGCTAAGTGTAGAGTTATCTGGGGCCATCCGTCGACTTCTATGCTCCATCTCCCTCTGCTACTCAATCACTAGCTTCCCACCCCTCTGCTCGCCCTCCTGACGCTAACGCGCACGCGCCACTACCCACTCCTTAGCGCCCGCCGCGTCCTACCGCGCTCACCGTCGCTATATTCCATTTTGCTCAAAATCCTCGGACACATCTCATTCAGATTCCGTGTACCGTTTGATAGCCCCTTCGCCAGATACTATACTTCCTTGCAAAACGTATGGCGAGGAGGAATTGCGAGGCAGTCCTCGGTCGACCAAAGTGAGGCATATATCCCGCATAGGCGTACGCAGAGTTTTCCAAGGCTGGTTCTCCGCTGTCCCCCGGGCCTAAGATACTCGCCTAGTTCACCATATTCTTCCCGGTCACACCCGCCGCCGGGAAAACATCGACTAGGCTGTGCAAAGCCGCGATCGCCCGCCCCCGGCGCCTCCTCCCTCGCCCGCCGCCCGGCGCCTTACTGCCCCCGCTTCGCGCGCGCCTTTTCTCCCCGTTGTTATTTCCTCCGCGTCCTACGCTTAACTCGCACCGGTGGATCGGGTGCCGCCCGCCGCCCTCTTCCCTTATCCTTCCTCGTCCTCCGACGTTCCGCTCGGCCTAATCCTCGTGCCCGCCCCCACGACGGCCGTTTCGGAGAGGGGGGGGCGGGGGGGAACGGGCGAATTGTTTTGTGTTTCCAAATCACCAAGGTCCAAAAATCTTTCCGGTCACATCAACCTCCGAAAAACACGCTCAGCGGAGGAGGGGGAGGGGGTTGTGACGAGTTGTTCTTCAAATTCCCAGGCGCCAAAAATTCACTGGACGCCAACCTCCGAAAATTCGCTCATGCCCGCGCCGGGCGGGGGGGGGAGGACGGTTATATGACAATTTTTGCAAAATCTCACTAAAACATCACAATGATTCTTACATCTTGCAAAACCCCCTTTCTCACGAAAAGGTGGTGATATCGCTAAAAAAGGGTGTTATTACGGCTTTGAAAGGGGGGTGTTGGCGAGGGTGTTAACACCCCCCTTTGCAAAAGGGGGACGGTAGGTATGAACTCATTTTCCAAAATCCGCCTAAAATATCAAATATTTCATTTCAACACCCCCTTTCTCACCGAAAAAGTGGGGGGACTATCGTTTGAAAAAAGAGGTGTTATAGGGGTGAAAAGCCGGGTGCTTTGGCCGGTTTTACACCCCCTTGGCAAAATCGGGGGGTGCACAGACCCCAAACACCCCCCCCCCCGGTACCGTATGTATATCCCCCATCCACCCTGGCGGATCGTACAGGATTATTGGCTCCTGGGCAAACAATGAAATTGTCCCCCACCTCTGTGGCAGGGTTTTAAATCACCCGCCAATAAGAATGAAAGCTTGCCACTCAAGTCACTTAGGGCTCAGGTTAAACCTGTAATGAAGTGGGAAACTATATTTCAGGACAATACCGTTGTACGAAAATGAAAGTAAAACTTGACAAGATTGGGTAGCCCCAAAAATGTCATAATTTCAGTGATTAGTAGGCTTTCCTGTATCAATAGCCTTTTGAATAAAGTAAAGTATTATTTCAACCAATAAAGTCACAGGAAATATAAGCATATGTGTACATGGACAAAAAAATAAAAACATCAACAATGAATACATAACACGCAGTTCGACATGAATTAAAGTTATACACTACAATACAATGAAACATTAACTGGACGTAAGAAACTCCAGTCCAAAACAACAATGCAGGGTAATAAACAGATCCATGGACATTGTACAAGGTTACAAAAACACTGTCATTATAATATAAAGTCATTCAGAATTGTTATATGGATACGGACTTACGATATGAGCAAACATTATGAGATACAGCGGTTACCGTTTCGTTTCCACCGATTTAGTTCACTGTCCGTGCAGATACGAACTAACGAACTACGAAGCTGAGAAACAGTCCTGTTGGTGAAGCAAGGATCTTTAAAGCTCCTTGTTGGAGGCAAGCAAATTGCAGATGCGCAGTAGCCCTATCATTTTCAAAGCATATCAAGGACATTAACACATACAAATATTCCGTTCATTTTCAAGTCATAAAATGCGCAAAGAGCTTTATGTAAAATGTATGTTTATAAAATTCTATTTACAATTTGAATGAATGTTACTTTACTTGTCTACTTAACAATTTCAGAGCTACTAAAATGCTACGGTGATTATGTTCATACTTTTATACTTCCATGTCCTGCTAACTAACCCACATACCATTCATCTTCTTCTTCTTTCTCCTCTCTTCTTTTCTTCTTCTCCTTTTCCTTCTCTTTCTTCTTCTTCTTCTTCTTCTTCTTATTTCTTCTTCTCGTCTTTCTTATGCCCTCTTTATTCTTCTCCCATTCTCCTTCTCCTCCTTCCTGAGTCTACAATTCTGGTTATATAACATTGGTCAAAATCTACTATGGACTTCTACGATAACCATAACAACCATTACTACGTTGCAATAAATGATTGAATCTTGATCTTTTTCACACCACAGACAAAAACAACACAAATAAAACCTCCAGAATCACTTTAGAACGGAAGCACTCACACACACACACACCACACACACACACACACACACAGTCGATAGTAGCAGTTGTTAGGAATTGTGCTGTATAGACGCCGGATGAATGATGCTAGCACGGTGACAGGAGGATTTAAGCAGTTAATACTCTATATTCAGCACAAAACAGCATGCAAACATATAGTTAAAGGATCCTAATATGGAGAACATGAAATAACTTCATGGAGTATCCCAAGATGTATCATTCAACTGTGAATGCGGTAGCAATTTTGATAAACATAACAAAAAGTTGGAAAATGGAAAATGAAAAAGAACAAACTAGCTTCTTTGTCTATTTATCTCCCCCCACATAAAAAAATGTTTAAACATTAAATATTCTTATTCAAAATCATTTCAGGAGATCGATTTTCTGACAGGAAATCACTCTTCTGAAACTTGAAATTTAAAGTACTAAAGTACGTCAGTTGAAGAGAATATACAGTAAAACACCCCCAAAACCCCCCCCCCCCCCCCCCCCCCCCCCCCCCCCCCCCCCCCCGCCCCCCCCCCCTGGCAAGTTTAGTAAGAACCGCTAGACATGCAGGAACAAGACAACCACGTCGGGTAATCTCATAACCCGACAGCTGAGGCCGAATTTCACCTCCATGACTGTAGGCCCTGCCGCTTCCAATCCAGCTGCTCAAAGTTGCGTCACTTTTGACTTAACCTGCCGAAAAATCGGCAGGTTGAGAATTTCAAAACAAATTTTGTACACCCTGCTGACACGTGTGGCGGCTGTCGGTTTCAATTTATCACTTCAAAGTCGCAGAAGATAACCAACAAAAATCGTAACTTGAGTTGAAATACGATTTAAAACACCTTTTAACACATCGGACTACACGTAGCATTCAATGAGAGCAACTGGCGAGCCGTAAATTGCGAAATTTTGATGCTTTATAAAACTTTAGAAAATGTATGAATTTTAAACATTCTGCCTACTTCTCTGCTACTTTCAGTAATTTTTATGTGAAGTGATACTCCATATTTTTTAACGTGACTTGCCCGAATTTCCGGCATCTGACTTGAGTCTTTCTTGATGAGGATTCTTCTTCGGCTGAATTTGTTCCGGATTCGCAGCTCAGAGCTGGTTTCTAAACAGAGACGCGCCCGCACCCCACTTTCCGGCTAATATACTTGTCCGCCTCTTTGGAAAACTGCATTATTCGTACAACATTACCAGTATTATTTGAACTAGCCTGTTGCTCTACAAAAAACAACCCTATTATACCTTGCCCATGTTTTGTATTTATAGAAATTAGAGGTACCATTTTACTGCCTGAAAAAGAAGAATCTGTTGAGCTTGTAAATTATTACGGGTGCGATTTTGAAATTTAAAAAGTAGACGGAAAATGAACAATCGGACCGATTATTTCGACAGGCCCTGTAGACAATAGCAGCAAGAGATCGTTTCTCTCTTTAGTTAGATCTTTCTGCTAATCACTTTTCCCTTCTTCCTCTTTTCTATTCTTACAATCTAATGAACGGAGAAAGAGGAGGACGAAAAATAAGGAAGCCAATGTTTACATGGCAGCGTGGTTTGCGCGGTTCAGTGATTTAGCGAGGACAATGGCAGAGCGCTATTGTTAGGGGAACAATAACAGACTTATCAATGCTGGTCATCCGGAATGATCCTGGAATGGGGCACTGTTGGAACGCGGCTAGAATGTTAGCTTTAAAGCCCGCTGTTCTCGGAATGTGATTGTAATGGTGATTGAATTAGAGGCATCCGCGCTCTCGCGCCAGAATGGAGCTTAAAAGATAAGACGGCAATTCGGAATGCGTTGCGGATTGCCCAGCGTATAAATCCGCGTCTAACATTACCACAGTTAAAAATCTGAGCCGCATGATTCCCCATGCTACCAGTGTCTTTGATGATACACACACACACACACACACACACACACACACACACACACACACACACACACACACACACACACACACACACACACACACACACACACACACACACACACACACACACACACACACACACACACACACACACACACACACACACACACACACACACACACACACACACACACACACACCCATTAAGATACCCACCTTGCAGATTCATGTTGTACACACTTTTCCCATCTAGACACAGTGACATAAAAATACACTTGGGGGGAAAAAAACACATGTTCACAAATTATGTAGATGCATTCAAACATATATTAACAGACGCAAACAGACAAACAATTTTAAACATGCAGACAAACAGACGGACGGACTGTATTGTCATGTTCACACAATCTCACTCAGTCACACATACAGTTTTCTGCTTCAGTTTTCCTTGCCACAATAAAATATCCTCATGAGAGAAGTTGCAGGGTGATGAAGAGAATGAAAGAGTAGGATTTGAGAGTGGTTGAATGTTGATTGTTCACAGCTCATCAGAACACCCTCTTTGCTTTAGTCTTGCCCCAGTCTCTTCCCCAAGGAGTCTACTTAATCCTGAGTAGTTACCTTTTGCCCCCATCTACTAATACTGTACTTATCCCCTTTTTAGGAACACCCAAAATTCAACTGTACTTTTAGAAGAACATTACCGTGACTTAGCCAAAAAGTACAGATTTATGCTGACTGTTATTCATTTTCTACCTTCAAATCTGTGCAGTAAATATAATTGGAACCGCTAATTAGGGTAGAAGTGGACCACCCATTTGGGTTCATTTCAAAATTGGTGTGGATTCTGGAAAACAGTATTATTTGTAGAGCCTTTGTTGTCTTTGGTGTGGTGGTATTTTTCCTGACAAAACATGAATTATCAGGCTTGTTCTGGCACATAGCAAACTCAAGTACTGCTACTTCACAACTATGGATGGAATACTAGGGACATTCCACCTTAAAGATTGTGTCATTCTTTTGTACGTCAAAAAACACCTAAATGAATGAAATCAGCTGAACTCATATCCAATGTGAAGATTAATATAAATAAACACCTCTCATAGAGACTTGGGGTAAAATATTGAGTTTTGGTGAAAATCTGGACGGTTAAACTTCACTCCTTTTACAAATTAGCTCAAGAAGCAATTTAAAAAAAATCGGCGACGCCAAACGTGCACGTGCCATTCCAAATTGTCCGATCAGCCAGCTTAGCCAAAGGTCGTGCGGAGGTTAGCCGTTAACCAATCAGTGCGCTCCGCGTGTCTTGCGACGATACACAATAACCGCGATTCGCAGTTTGAGCAAAATTGAAACTCACGGAAAGAACAACATTCTGGTAACATGTCGTTATAGTTTTCTCATAAAACAACAAAATTCATGGCGTATGGATCTCAAATTTTCAACACACCATTTTGTAAGTACTAAACTACCGTTTGGTATTGATAATGAAGGGAAGTAATGGACTTGCACATCCCTGACACAATCTTTAAAGGAAATGGGAAAATGAAACACAGATATCTTCCTGAATTCAGAGAACACAGAACGATAAAAGAGGGAAAATAGGGAAAAATTTGAGCAATTTGGTTGAACGGTTCAAGAGTTATGATTGTTCAAAGTTTATTTAATCCTTCTTATGGCGGATCCTATAATTGTCAACTCTGTCCAGTTTTTAGATGAAAGTGTGGAGAACTTCCTATTGGATTTGTAGATGAATTTTCACAAATCTGCAGTTTTCTGAAGTGTCAGTTGAGAGTACAACTAAATTCTTTCAAAATAACATGTAAAATCATTTTTGCTAGGACATACTTGCTCAACAAGCAAGAGCAAATTTTGAAATTTGATAAAAAAAATGAGAATATGTGTGTTTAAACCCAATGGGGAATTCTCCACACTTTCATCTAAAAAGCTGGTCGAGTTGCCAATTTAAGAATCCTCTATAACAGTGTGTTAACCCTATGGGAATTTGCTGAATCTTGGTGGCAACAGGTTAATCTAGAATGAGTATTTGCTCTCGAGACGATGTTGTGGACAAACTTTATTATGTGCCACAAAAATCCTGAGCATCCTTTTGTTAACGTCACACTTGCTTAGCCCCTCAACATTTTATTATCCCTTCACAAAAATATTATAGTATTCTTCGACTAGCCAGCTCCAACAACATGTCACTTATCAACCAAAAGTCTAGATGTAACAAAAAGACTCTTGTATGTGAAGTGTTGTTTTGCCATTTTTGAGCCCATAATTACACAAATATGTCAAGTATTTTCGAATTACGATAAGGCCTTATTTGTACCCCCCTTTTTCAATGTTCCCACCTTTTGTGAGCACTATAGCAAACTATCTGTCAGTAACAATGTTTTTCCTTTTTTTTTTGCTTTCAGGAAAAGAGAGTGCCAATATTGCCTTTATTGACTTTATAATTAATACATTGTTAGATCATGAGTATAAATTTGTTTTCGTCAATACCACGACCTCACTGACAGTGGTTATTTTATTCCAGAGTTTTTAATGTGAACATTTCCCATAAAGCAAGGAATGTTGTTATGATTGCTCATTTGATTAAGAACTATTTTTGTCAGGGAACTATTATTGTCATCTTGTTGTGATATCGCAAAGTTTTCTTAACATTACTGACCATGTTTACATGCAGTCACATGCAGATTGATTAAAGAAAGCCTTGATGACATAAAAAGGAAATCACCTTCAGTGACTGTGATGTGTGCAATTCACTATTTGATGTTGATCTGTCAGAATTAGATAATTTGAATTGAGTGATAAATTTGGTATACGAATGTTGTGATGTTCATGTTTTTTAACTCATTTCTGTTCAATAGAGTTTGGTTTCTTTGGTACGTCTTCATTGAAATGTCCATGATTGAAACTACAACTAATACTTTTAAAGCCCACATATAGTTTTGGTCAATCGTACACAATTCTTGTCAATCTTTCACATTGTCACCCCAGACATCAGGAAACAAAATCGAATCTACTAAAATTAGTGACAAATTATGATGTTTAAATTAAAGGAGAGCACCTAGTGGTATATACATTACCTATAGGAAATCTCAGGAGTCCCCCTGAGAATTTACATTTTGAGTAATTTCTCAACATGAGCTGGTTTCAAAGTGAGCAAGTTTCAGGGCATTGATAGATCATATACCGGTAGGTGTATCTAAAAAATATAATTGTAAAAAAAATTATATTTTACCATTTACCAAAACTATACCTTGGCTTTAATTGAATTTTATTTGAATTTTATGCTTTTCCCAGAATACCACGTAAATAAAACTTATACCAGTTGCTCCACAACAAAAGTACTCAGAAATCACTAACAACCATCTCGGGTGAAATAATGTATTTCATTTCACTTTCAATGTCAGAACAGCATGTACTCCTGTCTACCACCCATATTCCCTCCTAAGTAGAGCCACAAGGGTCAGACTAGGTTCATACAGATATGATCTTCATTTGCAAGGAAAAGGGAAGAAAGTAGCTGTTTCTTGTGGGGTTCAAAATACATCAGAGTGCAAATATTTGATACGTCAACCTTGACTTTTGAAATAAGATTTTCTTCGCAATCAGTGTACAGAGCCCCACTTGGCCTGCCTCATAATTTGTGTGCCAACAGTTTCACCTGATCTGATTCCATAAAATCTCAAATGTTTGCATGGCAAACAGAACCAAACAAGAAATAAAAAAAGTGTGTTGCAGAATGTTTAGTTTTGATATTTTATGTGCTCTCCCCTGTTTCAGCTCTGCGTGAACTTGAATGGCCCTTCCTTATGAAATGGATATTTCCGCTAGTTTTGATCCGAAAGTCAAAGTTCTTTTCCAGGCTTGTGGTATACACATGGGATCTGTTTTGTGCGTGACTGTGTGTGTGTGTGTGTGTGTGTTTGTTTTGTGTGCCTGGCTAGACTGTACCTGTAGGGGTGGATGTGGGGGGTTTATTCAGACCCAAATGACTGGTACTAATGTGATGATTGCTTTTCCTCCAGCTCATGACATCATAATAATAATGCTTTGAGAGCCGTTAATAGCCGTACAATATTAACCTTAATAGGAGCACAAGTAAATTAGTTTAGCTTATGTTTTGTGTGTAATGTCTGTAGTTTTCTTTAAATTCTTATCAACAGTGGCTCAGAAAATAATGTTTTTAAAGTAATGTTAACTTTTTTGTTTGTAATCATGTTTGTAATTGCGGCCTTCATGTTATTCTGTGTACATAGATTTTATGGTTTCTCTAGTTTGTTGAATGAAATTCCATTTCAAATTGGTTTCCCCCTTTTTGCCTTACCCATACCAGAATGGTCAAAAATTGTGCGTGGAGTGTGGTCTGAATTTTAAAAAAAGGTGTGTTCTGGATTTGTGGCTATAAGTATCAAGATTCTTCAAAGTAATAACGTGAAGGTTGTTTGTTAATTTGCACAAGATCAAAGAGCTCAGGGATGGAATGACCTACATGTACATGTAAAGTTGGTTGTAATGTACAGTTATTGTGAAGATTTGCAAAGTTGCCTCTCAGAAAGAAGCATGAGTGCAAAAATACTGCATTTCAGTTGGCACTTCTTGTGTTTAGGTAAATATATGGTATTGATTGAAAAGGATGGATGTATAGATAATTTGTGTACAATTTTGAAAGTGAGTGCTTTAAGACCACTTGCACCTGTTTCAACAGGTCATATTCTTTCATTCCTACAAATATTTTGAAACCACTTTAAGAAAAAATGGGGTTAAAACAATTTTGGTTGGACACAATGAGCTCTCACAAAAATTTAGTCTCACTAAACCCACTGAATTACCAAGAGAGTGCTCTGAAGGGATCTAACTGTCGCTCAGTGCAGAGCTTAAAACTGACACCGAACTTGCACCAGGGACATTTTCCCTCGGTGACCGACAAGTTGATACCGTGCATTATCTGCTGCCAAACAGACACATGTGATATAATGGTGTTAGTCACTTCATCTTGATAGGGATATACATACCCTAGGCGGGGCTTTGTCGATTTCAGGCAGCAAATGCGACAGGTTCGTCGTCGTAATTTGGGTTGCAGACTTGTTAATGATGTTTAGTTATACTGTACATTGCAATTTATATTCAAGAAAAAAATCTTGAAAGATCTCATTTATTGTGTGGTGTCTTTAGGCTTTATGTATTCAGTTGAATAAAAAGGCTGATTGATCGCCAGTGTTTGATTTCTCTGGCCATCTACACTTTCAATTCCTGTCAAAAGTGCAAAACCGTCCCGTAACATGGGTATGAAATACCGGTTTTGAAGGGCGAAGAAAGCGAACAACCTGTAACCCAAACTGTAACCTAATTACTACAACAATGGCTGAAAGAAAAGTGGTGCACACACATTTATTCAAGTTAAATGATGCATTGGTAGTCGTGCCTGTAATCCCTGCCAATCATCAATCATTGCAATGGCATATTCTTGGCATACTGTAGGAGTGGGTAGAGTCTGGGGAGGGAGAGGGAAGGGTGGGGGGGGGGAGGTAGAAGTCGGGATGGGAATACATCTAGATGCCCCACCTTAATGTTTTATCATAGCAGAAATCTCCGACAGTTGCAGTCTGACAACCTGGTTTGTAAATTTTGTAATATATTTTTATGGATTAAATTCTATTTCAAAGGCTGACTGAATTGTTGTGTAGTTGTTTGCTTAACTTTCCAAATCTGTAATATTTTCTCTAAAAATTCAAACAGGCACAAGTCTTTTTGACTCATTTAGTTAGATAAATATTACTTCATTTCAAGAAGAATATATTTGAAGTGAATTTATTGACATTTAAAAATGTGCTGTTGATGAACCATTGCCCCATCAGTAGCTCATTGAGGTTATACTTGGTTGAGCACACTATTGTTAATGACTTACTGTAAAACCAGAAATTTTCGCGAGCATTTAACTTTCGCGAATTTTGCGAGGGGTCGAGATTCGCGAAAGTAAAATGCTCGCGAAAGCTTGTGTTTACACAATTTTGTTAATGCCAATACAAGACCATGTACTATAAAAGTCAAATGACTCGAGATATACTAGTAGCAGTGCGCGGTCACTTATGATGGTCGCAATGCACTTCTGCATTTGATAAAACAGTGTTTCAGAGGCATTAAAACAAATGTTTTCTATAAATTGTTGTGATAATTTGTTAATCAAACACCCAAATGCTTCTTCCTAGCAAATTTTGCCATATTTTATTTTTTCATGGTCGGTAATTCGCCAAAGTTTTTATGCACGCGAAATGGCCGTCGGCTCCTATTCGCGAAAATATCATGCCACGAAAATATAGTGTTTTACAGTACTCTGCCTCAGTTGTTTTGAGTTAATGTCCTTAGAACTCATTCTCAGTGGATAGCATGTGTATGTGTCCACACTGGTAAAAAAAAAATATGAGAAATTGTGAAACATGAAATCACAAATGACACTAGAAACATAAGAGATGGGTCTGGCTTTCAGACTATATAGTTTTATAACATTTACCAAGCTGTATCATGAATTTGTTGCATGTGAGGTATGTTGGTTTGGTAGGAAGAGGGAACCAAGTCTGTATTTGCCAATGAGCAGTAAATCTGTCAGCGTGCGGCAGTCCCTGTAATTAATACGGTCTTCGTCCATCCATACAAGCGTGTGTATTCTACCTGATACAATTTCCTCTGTAATTTTAGTTTCGCTGGATGATTGTGGCAATCAGATCTAGTTCGGGGGAAATCACATTTCCCACACGTAATTGTAGAAATCAAAAGCTCATATAGTAACCTCCACTTCATTGTTTGGGCTTTTTCAGAGGTTAACGACTTGTAGCTTGTGTCTAATCAATCTGTCAAAATAAAATATATTGATTCATATAATTGACACAAAGTCCTACTCTAAGTTCCAGGCTGTGTCATCCTTTGATTATCTCGTTCCAGACCATGCAACTTTTTCCTATAACCCGTAGAGACTAGTACTTCTCCCTCCCAACGTTTTCTACACTCACATCACATACTAAGAAATCACATGACCTCAGAAAACGAAGTCTAGTTTACAGATATTTAACTGATGAAGTAAGCTAATTTCTCTAAGAGGAAATAGATAAGTTCTTGCATCTGGAAGCCAGACTACCTTTGATGTGCTATGAGTTTGGCTCGTGTATGAGCCAATCATCCAAAATCGTTATAAGTCGCAAAACTTTTCACCCCAAACACACAAGACATCTGTTAAGAATGAGAAGGACGTTACAGGGCATTAACATTTTGGGAGAAGGAAAAAAAATGCCTCGAACCAAATAACATGAAACATGTAGTAAACCAATACTGGCTAGAATGTATATATATATACGAAATTTATTAGTGAGTGATGTTTTCTTCAGGAATGTACTTTGTCACATTTGCCCTTTTAAACTTTTATTGTAGTGGAACTTAACCAAACTTTTGTCAGTTGCTGTATCTGTTGAACTGGGAGAATGTGCATGTAGCAGTGAAAGTTATGAACAAATTTAGTTATTGGCAGAACAAACACCATCTTATAATGTGCAAATTGGGGACATGTGTCTGTAGCTGGTGTCACAACTGGGCGTTATGCGGCAATTAACTCTTAAATACAGAACAACTGGTCTGCCAAGGTCGGGCGCAAAGCTGGTTGTTTTATCTGGCTGTCGCAGACAATGTTCATGAATGGGGGCTCTATTAAAATTGTGAAACATGACTTTTATTGATGAGAATGTTACTGGTATCAGAGTAAGCCTGTGTAAAGGTCCCTCTAAATTCCATTGGTAATTGACACTGTTAAATAGCAGGCTCACTTGATAACTTGATCTGGCAAGGCTGTTGAACATCTTCCTGAAGAAAACACATCGTGGGTAAACATACAGTATTTGTGGCTCGTGGGCCACATCTCCTTCACAAAACTACATGTAGTACACATGTGTGTGTTGTGTATGTTTCATTCTTTCTTAAAGCCAAGGTAAATGGTAAAAAAAAATTCTTTGCAATTATATGATACACTTACGTGTATATGGTCTATCAATGCCCTGAAAATTGCTTGCTCTGAAACCCTCCCATTTTTTTAGAAATTACGAAATGTAAAATCTTGGGGGGGGGGGGTAGGGACACCCCTGAGGTTTCCCGTAGGTGATGTACTTACTGCTAAATGCTCTCCTTTAATTTTAACGTTGTGATTTGTCACTATAAAAAATTTGCAGTGGGTTTGATGTTGTTTTCTGATGTCTGGGGTGACTGCTTGGCTTAAATACTAGGGGCTGTGTGTAATAGTTTCTGATATGTAATTATCATTTCTCTTTTCAACATAACACAGAAAAAAGAATATCCAACAAAATGCTATGACCTGCAGGCAGCTGATATTTACATTGATCATTGAAAACAGTTTTGATTTTTGCTAGACATAACCTCCATACCTTGGGCTGAGCTACACTGTACACATAATATCTACTATACAACCTTCTTCATGTTAAAAAGTGTGCATTTTCTTCGTATTTAAATGGCCAGCTAGGCTGACTTGCTGATGTGTGTGGAACACATGTGATTCATCATTTGTTGAAAAGTTTTTGTTTGTTTGAGTGCCCTGTTCACCTCCCTCCCCCGTGGTTCGGGCACATGTTTCCTGTCACCCGGCCGGCCGTCTGAGCATGTTCGCATGTTTCGCTGAATTCCGTGGAGAATGGCATCATTCTTTGAAGTTCTTTTTGAAGTTCCTTTCCAATGGTTGCTAGAACACAAGGGCAGTTCCCAAACAAAAAACAGGACATGGCACCCAAAATGTTAAATCAATAGAATGGTGACAAATGTAATTTCAATTTCTGGCACGGAGTTCATTTTGTTTTCATTATCTGTACATGATTTGGCAATTTGAAATCATTCAGCTGCTGTTAGGAATTTAAGGAGTGGCTTTAGACAGCTTGAATTCATTTTAGGTGCTGTTGCTTATCTATTATTTCAGCAATCAATGTTTAGTTATGAGTTGTGCGGTTATAGAGTTTGCATCACTCTGTGAAGTTGCGTTCACAAAGGCAGTTATTACCGGGCATATCTTTGTCGGGTATAAAAGTCCAACGTAATAAAAAAAATTCCATTGATACACCAACGCGTCCACACGTGTCGGTATTAACACTTATACCCGACAAAACTTATGCCCGACACGTCTTTATCGGTAATAGCAGACAGGAAATGACGTAGTCAAGGTGCTATCGGGTCGTAACCTTTGACCCAAATTGCGTGAAATGTGAATTGGTAAACAATGAAGTTGTCTTCGCAAAGAGTAATTGCCCTTTCAAGGTCGGAGTTATGTCCGACAACCGTCCACACGTATTTTGTTATTACCGGGTATAACTTATTACCGGACTTATATCTGGTCTTCTTCGGATATAAATCGTCGGGTATAAGTCGCGCTATATCCGATAGAGTTATGCCCGACAATCGTTCACACAGCAACTTTATATCCGACGCTATTACCGACATAAGTTATGCCTGGTCACAAGCAACTTATGTCCGATCGTGTGGACATGGCTTTAGAAAACTTAGAATTTAAGTAAGAAATTACTCATATTTCATGCCAAAAAAGTGCATATAGGAAAAGATGGTCATTAGTAGATGATTATATGACATTCCTTTGTTGATGAAGCATTTGCACTTATCCCTTAAAAATGTCCCACTTCATTTCTTTCAATCATTGTGTGTGCTTCCAAAGTATTGTATTTCAGGAGAAAAGTCCTGGAAGACAAGTCAAAACAAGACAAAACAAACAGAAAAGTCTCTCAAGTAACAACAAAATGACAATAAACAGGAAAGTTTTCTTCACAGATTATTGACTTGTGTTTTCAAACTATCAACTTAACTTTTCCGACTTCAGATCAATGAACTGTTTGACAATGGAAGCCCTCCCACATTTCTTAAAAGTACAGCTTTTCAGTTTAATGACCTCCTGATTGCACTGTTTATCCTTAGACCATTAAGCTGTCCCGAAAATTCAAAGTTCCAGAGAATCCAGAAGCTCCTTAGACCAAAGAAGTCCTTGAAATATAATTGAAGAACAAAGTCCGGGCTAATCTGGAAAACTGTGTATTCATTTTATCAAAGGGAAGTGGATAGGTTTCTTCAACACACTGGTCAGAGCTCCTTCTTATTTTCTAGTTTTGTTACCATGAACTTACTGAACATGGACGATACACTTATTTGACTGAATAGTTATTATGTAAACACTTCCCATCCGTACTGAATAATGTGCAAAAAAAAAAAGTACAATCGTTGACATTTGACATCTTCTAAGTTCTGTGTAGTCTGGCGCCCAGGTGTTTAAATTCAACCATCTGATAAAGGAAACTACTGTCTTCACTCAACTGCTTTGACTAGAACTAGTGTCTTGAGTTACTTACATCAACTATGGCAGAGTGAGCGTACTGTGGAGGTAAAAAAAGTTGACGAGTGAGTGTACTCTGGAGGTAGAAAAAGTCGTACAGTGAGTGTACTCTGCAGGTAGAAAAAGACGTAGAGTGAGTGTACTCTGGAAATAGAAAAAAGTTGCATAGTCTGGAATGGAGACTAGACTCAATATGTAGATACAGTATGTGGCACTGCTGCTGGATTTGTTGTAACAAATCTATTTTGAGAACGCTCTTGCTTTCGTGGTGTGAATGCAATGCCTTTTCCTTCTACTCCGATGCAAACCATTCCGAGGTCTGTGTGAAACAGGTCTTAAATGCACAGAAGGACACCATCTGCTTTCCCCCCGAAAAAAAGTTTAAAAGGAGGATGTTGTTTGTCTTGGCTGTGACCTTTTGTAGGATCCAAAGTGAAGAAGCTGGCTTTATTATTTTTTTTTCTTCCAATCCTTGCGGTCATGCATTTTTCCTCCTTTCAAAGCATGTTGGCTCTACCTCTAAACCCTTTAATAGCTCTTGACTCTCACTAGACCAGATGAATGAGAAAAGGTGGATGTAGGAGTACAATGAACACATTGTACCGGTGTTCATTGATACAGAAAGTTTCATTTGTATGTAAAGGAGTTGGGGATTGTCAATTTGTAAAAGAAGATTGTTTGCTCAAGCAAAAGGTTTGGCCTGTTAATGAACCCTGTGTCTGAGAAAGGGATACAGTAAATCAAGAGAGAAGAAAAGAGACACACTCAAAGAGACACACTCAAAGACGATTAACAACTGACATGTAAATTTGTTACCTACCAAGAAACACTTACCTTTGACACAGCTACACTTCAGGCCAGCTTTAGTAATTTCTAGACTTGACTTTCAAGGTGTCTTTCAACATTCTGTTAATAAACAAAATGTGTAGAACTGTCAAGAGGGATATAACTATATGTATAACTTTCAGGTAAAAAACATTTTGTAATGGCAATTTCAAACTTCATGGCATTAGATGTATTTTTAACCCGTTGACTACGAGATTCTTTAAATCCCCATAGACTTTGTACAGGGTCCATCCGGTTCCCGTAAGCAATGGGTTAAGGTGAAAACCCTTTTTGCAATGACAATTTTGATCTTCATTACATTGATCGTAGAACATTTAACATGATAGAATTGGTACATGTAGTTTGGGGATTAACTCCTGACCAAAGTGGGAATGGCTGAAGGCTTGTGATGTAGTATAAAAGGTTCAATGGAATCAAAATGTGGAGCAACCATCTTTTTGAGAATTAGTTGTGAACAGATAAGTAATAATGGTGAATTAACATGGCTAGCTCAGCATGCAATCTCCCCCCGAAAGTTTCATATGCAGTTCCCAGGGTATCAGATCCTGTGCCGTGTGAACTGTAGGCAAAGGTCAAAGTTCTATCTCCGTTTTACCGTACTGAATACCAGGCTAGAACGAATTAAAATTCTGACAAAAAAACAAACCTGGTGATATGATAAATTGTGAAAGCTACAGATGCAACTGGCATGGAACATAGCCTTTTTATAATAATTGTCTCAAATGCACGTTTAATGAATAGCGCCAGTTTTGAGTTAGAATGTATTGCATGTAATGTACACTGATAGAATATGGGTTACTGTTTGTATTGAAAGAAATCAGATTGGGAGGTGGTTTTCTAGACTGGTTTTAAAGGAGCTATAAGGACTGGTGATTGGGGAAAGTGCTTGAAAGATGACTTTCTATTATTAATTAACTTGGAGAACAGACTGTGTATATTGTGGGTTGGTAAGGATCTCCTGAAATGGGGGTGGGGGTGGTTGCGAATATTAGGGAATGGTATTAGCATTGGTGTGAAAGTGATATTCAAGTGTGAGGGGTGATAGGGGAAACACCTTGTGGCTGGGGATTGAGGAATTAACCCTGCACAGTAGAGAAGAAGTGTGAATTTGATGCCCTGTGATGAAATGTGTGTATGGAGATAAAGAAAGGTGTACAGGCAGAAGGTGTTCACTGGGATGGTGTGGGGGATCAACACCTTTAACTGAGGGGATCTCCTTGAACTGGCTTTGGAGGGAAACATCTGTGTGCTTGAAGATTAATGGGGATTGGCAGGGAGGGGTATGGAGAGGATAGGTTGGCATTGCCTTGAGTGGGTATGTCAATAAACTTGGGCCTGTGTTTATAAACATTTGGGGTTATTACTGTACACATCTAATACATGAATACCGTTATTTGGCGGTTTTGGCTTTTTTGCCCCGGATTTGGCGATTTTCCACCATCCGATTTTTCGCAAAGGCTCCCGAACGGGGACCGTTCCGTTCGCATCGATCTCAAAATTCGATCCGGCGGTAGTGCTTTATGTGCGATTGACCCATTGTTTTCGACGTTGACCAGCTGAAGGCCGAATTTTGAGGGCATTTCTCGGAGACTTTTTGCCGATTACAATCGTACGAACGTCTGCGTACAATCACCAGCGTAGCTTACGGTGAGAAATGCCAGTGTAGCCAGTGACGTCTCACAGTTTCGCCAAGGTTTTTGCCCGTTTGGCATTTTATCGACCAAAAATACTCATGCAATTCGGCATTCTCCCCCGTGTATGCACGTGCATAGAC
>JZLH01S0011109.1:0-10494 GCA_001188425.1 Eucidaris tribuloides
CCCACCATCCTCCCAGACATTTGTTGCTGAAGAACAAAGTTAAGGAATTGGTGATTGGAACGACAAGGATAGCTCTCGCCCATGGAATCAGAAGAAGAAAACATGCATGCAGGATGTTAGAATATTTTGACACCCGAGATTCCTTCTTCAAGTTGACCATGACTTAAAAGTTTCTCTATAAAATCTTTCCGCCACCCTTAAGACAAGGTATATGCTGTAGCATGCCTTGAATTAGAAGAATCTTCTTTCGATATAGATGGAATCATATGACTGTGTTACTTTCATTAAAAAACTAGAGGCTACCTCGGCGTAGGGCACGACCTTCCGAGCAATGTTCCGAAACCGTCCCTTCGAGCCCCCCCAACAAGGAATTAAATAGAAAATTATGACATGGAATTCCTTATAAGTTGGAACATGAGGGCGCTGTCACTGCAAACTATTGTTACACAAAATACCCCCCCCCCCGCCCCAAACCTCCAAGCAAGTTTGATAAGTCGGACAAGAAATGTGGCCGATAGATCATATTAACAGCTATGTGACATTGGCACTCAAGTCGGAACCTAGGCGCTGTCACCGAACACTATGTGGCGACATTGTAGACTGGACACCCATACCTATACAGCAGAGTTTGAATAAATCCTTTGAGTACCACAAGTATCACAATGAAAAAATAAGCATTTTTTGCAATTTAGCACCTCATCAGGTTGACCTTTGAGCCCTGTAAAGGTGTGGATAGCATTGGGGCAGGCATCACCAAGAAGTAATAGCTGTCTAGAGTTGACCATGATACACTTACACACCAAATTTGAAAAAATCCGGTCAAGAAATGCAGCCAGTATCAGGCACACAAGAGACCCTGGAAAAATGTACCTTTTTGAGATACAAAGACGGACAAGCGAGGCGGCCACCCCCAAAAACAAGTTAGACATCTATCACTTTTACCTATATCACCTATTCATACCAATATGTGAGATGATCCGAAAAGCAACTGCACCAGTTAGATGCCGCCTGCACAAGCAAATCTCTATGAAATGTCGCGAACAATGAGGGCGCTGTCTGAAATACCTTTACACAGAATGACACCCCCCTCCCCCCAATAAACTCCAAAGCATATTGAATGGAAATCAGACAAGAATGTGGCCGATTAGTCAGATAAAGTAATAGTGACATGGCACCCAACTCGGGAACAACTTGAGGGGCGCTCAGCGAACATCTAATGTGGCCTACACTGTAGTTATAGACCACCCATTCTACACCCTATACAGGCGAGCTTTGAATAAAATCTCTTCTGCGGTACAAGCAAAGTTATTGAAAAATAAGCATTTTTGCAAATTTAGACCTTCAGGTTGACCTTTGACCTTGTAAAAGGGGCGGAACTGATTGGGGGTAGCATCACCCAAAGTTTATTAGGTGTCTAGGAGTTGACTATGATAAGACTTACACACCAAATTTGAAAAAAATCCGTCAAGAAATGCGGGCAGTTTATCAGGCACACACAGTCAGAACCCTGAAAATGTACCTTTTTGGGACAAACGGCGACAAGAGGGGGGGCGCCCACCACAAAACAATAGCACGGTCTTTCGCTGTTTACCATAATACACCTTCATTACCAAATTGAAGATTGAGTCGGAGAAGAAATGCCAGGCTGGTTAGAGCGATTCCAACGGAAATCTCTGCGGCGCGGCCGGACGCGGCGGCGCGACGAGGCCAAATCCATAGTATCCGCCGAACACAGTTCGGGGGATACAATAATAATAATTTTCCCTTTATAGGTATATTAATTTCCATTTGACAATTAGCCCCACCCATTTACCCAATGACATGGAAATTTGGTGATTTCATTCAGAAAATTTTGACTTTTCTGAATAAATATTTTATAGTATTCTTAATGAGATATTTTCACCAGTATAGAATAAGAGTCGCATATTCATTCTGATGACATTCACAAGAATACTACCACATAACAAATTAGTTTCTTTCTTTATGCACTTCACGAAGAAATCAAACATTCCTACAGGTGTACATGACATTACAAAATAAATCTACTTTCATGTAGAAAATCGTAACAAAACTTATGCAAGCAAAGTTGGAGGACAATACAGTCCAGCCATATTTCTCGCAGATATGGTGGTCGTGGGAAAGGGGGGGGGGGTATCATTTCAATACTCCCAATCTGCTAACCCTTACACCCTTGTTCTGTCTAAGGATCAAGCATCTTACCTGCAGAAGCCAGAGTTAGGTAGAAGACCACTGAACCAGTTTGATTGACAAGGAAGGCCAACAGATACTGGAAAACAATCAAATAATGAAACTTGATAAAACTCTCAAAAGTTTCTTGCTATATCTGTTTCAATCCCTCTCAATCTAAACATCCTGCTTCATAATCTTTGGACTGACGATCGATGGCATGCTTCTGGACAAGTAAAATGCCCCTTAAGATTTGGGGTTTCGTGAAGAGCATGCCTATTCAAGAATTTAAGAATTAAGAAGTCAAATTTTCATTTTCGGTTTGAAAGAAATAAAGTTGTTTTAATCATACTGCTGATACTAAATACGATACTCAAGTTTCTTTCACTAAAGTAAAAAAGAAATTTTGGCATCAGATTTATAAAATTAACATGAAGTCCTTATATGAACTTATGAAGTACCCCTGGTACCATGTAATAATTCACTTGGGTACGTGAGACACATGTATGCATAGAGGGCATGAAAGCAATCATTAATCTTAGTCAATTTTCTTCAACACAAAGCGTTATGGAGGCAAGAACTGAGCTAAGTTCAAATTATTACAGATTCTTTTTTTCATTTCCTTCATACAAGTACATTCAAACCCACCAAATTTAACCAGGTGTTCTTAAATAATGCTTAAATACATTAAAGCTTCAACAAAATTAAGTTGCATGCTTACTTCATGAAATATATCAAAAGAATTCCTTATAGTTTGTATGATTTCCATTAATCTTTACAAGACTTTCCTGAAAAGCAATTTGAAACTCAGGGGACTACCATGACAACTCTAAATATGAATCAGTGTTGGATGTGATAAACACCACAATGCTGGTAAAAATCTAATTAAATACGTAAATATACAAATTATTTTCCCTTTTTTTAAGTATGTGTATGTTAGGGGTGAAAGAAAAGAAATGCTAACAAATCTTCACTTGCAATAAAGTCTGTATTTACTTGTGACCCGTCACCATGAATGAAACCCTGATAAAGTCGCACAACCCAAACGTAAGAAAAGAGCCAAATATTGTAATTATGATATAAAGTATGAAAGTGAAGAGTCCTCAGAAATCAAAAGTTTCATGACCTTCACATGTTGCAAAAGATAGAATATTGTTATTTTTCACCCCAGGTATTTTTCTTTCTATGTTCTTGTTTAATACATAATGTACAGGTTGAGCGACTCTATCAGGGTATCATGGTCACAGGTCACATTTCAACTCACCTTCCAGTTGAAAAATAGATGCTTCAATTCGTAGAAAAATTGCAGCACTGCACTGTTCTGTTGAACTCGTTCAATTCCCGCACCTTCTCTCTTCAGGAATGGGTTTGTCCCTCCCCAGAGTACAGCCACCGTCACCAGCCACAAGGCTTGCATCAAACCTGAATCAGACATCTGTAACAGCGATAAGCACAGCATCACACCAATTGTAATCAAATAATCTCTTTCTGTCATTGGCAGCAAAGTCAGCAAACTATTTAACAACCTACCAACTTCAGTGGCAGTGCTATCTAGTCTCACACTCGGTCTTTTAAAAAATAGCCCATATTTCATATTTCAATTTCAATTTCAATTTATTTCACTATTAAAAACACAAAAATACATAATATGAATAGTAAACATTGTTGAACAAAATAGTGAGGAATCATGAAAGCATTACAGCTTGGTACAAATGACCCCCAATACATGTACACATAACATAAACTTAAATATGTGATAAGGATAACAATAATTAATGAAAATTATCTAAAACTAACAAACATATCTACGGTGTTATGGACAGGACAGATAAGGGAAAAAAAGGGGAAGAGAGGAGAAGGAAAGGTGTTACATTACATAATTAATTACACAATGTTATGAGAATATTTCATTATTTGATAAATACATTTTATACAGGTGTATGAATTGTTTGATTGTCTTGCACTGTTTAAGTGATACAGGTAAACTGTTCCAAATTAAAGGGCCATGGTAAAATACAGAAGATTTACTTTTAGTGGTACGGTGTAAGGGAAGATGAAAGTTACTTGCATTTCTGGTATTATGAAAATGAATATTACATTATTATCATTGAATGTTACAGGTAATCATCCTTTGGTAAATTTAAACATATCAAGTCTTAACGTGCTGAAGTCGCAAATATGCATCACATACATGTAGATCTAGATACATAATTGTCCGTAGAGCTGTAATTTTTTCTGGCACGTTATCGTTTGAGTAAAATCATCCCAATATTTAGATGCTCTTATTTATACTGTATCTTTTACTTCTTTTTGTATGCCTCTACACCAAAGGTGCTTGACTGCCAGAGACATGTTTTCAAGCTGTCCTTCCATCTGGTTTCCATCTGTTCATGTATCCGTTCTGTCACTTTGTTAGTGTTAATAGTAACAGTTCTTGTGCCATGAATAAATCGGCCTGAGAACCAGTAATTTAAAGCCCAAGTTAAGTTTTGGTCGATCGGACAAATTTTATGTCAATCTTAGGTATTCTACTGTCACCCCAGACATTAGAAAACAACATCAAATCTACTGAAAATCTTGGGTCTCCCCCCCCCCACCCTCCCCAAGAGATTTTACATTTTGAGTAATTTCTCAACTAGAAAACGTCAATGACGTAGCGCTCATCCGGCATCTTGCAACATCATATATCCAAAATTTGCATAAATTAGCATAATTAATGAATTTCGAAATTTTGTGTACAAGTCTTGAAGCCCCCACCTAGCCCTATCAGATCAAACAAACAGAATGAAAATTGGTCAAGAAATGAGTGAGAAGCAATTTGTTATTTTTGGAATAAATTTGCATAAATTACCATAATTAATGGAGCAACAGGTTTAAAAAATCTGGGGTANAAGGTTTAGTGTACCAAGCTTAGCTCTACCAGATAAAGCAAACTAAATCAAAATTGGTTGAGAAATGAATGAGAAGAAGCATTTTTTCGTGATTATATTTGTGACTTTTGAATAAAATTTGCATAAATTTGCATAATTGATTATTTAAATTTGCATAATTGATTAATTTCAAAATTTTGTGTAGAAGTCTTGAAGCCCCACCTAGCTCTATCAGATCAAACAAACAGAATGAAAATCGGTCAAGAAATGTGGGAGAAGAAGCAATTTTTGTTATTTTTGGAATAAATTTGCATAAATTACCATAATTAATTAATGGAGTATAATTTCAAAATTCTGTGTAGAAGTTTAATGTGCATAACTCAGCCCTACCAAATAAAGCAATCACAATCAAAATCGGTCGAGAAATGAAGGAGAAGAAGCATTTTTTGTGATTTCGAATAAATTTGCATAAATTAACATATATAATGAATTTCACGATTCTGTGTAGAAGTTTTAAATCCCCCACCTAGCCCTACCATATGAAACAATCAGAATCAAAATCGGTTGAGAAATGATGAAGAAGAAACACTTTCAAAACTGTGGATGGACGACGGACGCCACGCCATGGCATAAGCTCATCGGGCCCTTCGGGCCGGATGAGCTAAAAATGTGAAAGTCTCAGAGCAAGCAATTTTCAGGGCATTGTCATTGATAGATCATAATAGAGGTATAACTAGGATATATGTGTAGGTGCATCTAAATAGGGTGTCTGAATGCCTATCACATTTTTCAAGCTGTATGCACAATCTAATTGCTGTGTGCGCAAGTCAATACCGTAAATGGTCATACTTTTGTCAAATCTCACCTTTCCAACATCGCCAAATGTTTATCCCGGGTAAAAGTGGCCTTGAATTTGGTACTAAAATTAAAGCTTATCCTTTGCTCCATCTTTTCCCAAAAAGAACTTTGAATATAATGGACGTCTTCACAACGAGAAAACACCCCCGTCATTTCCTTTACTTCAAGTTTATATTTACTGGGTATCATTTTTACCAAGCAGAATATGCTTTATACGATTCTTCACTGTTTCCTTTGTTCAATTATGTGTATCAATGATGTAGATCTAACGTCCGTAATGGTTAAATCGCCACTTTGAGTGAATGTTTTACATTACCTTCTGTTATAATGACTTCAGCCTGGAAATACGAGTCCTAGTAGTAATCCTTTATATTTTTTCTCCCAAATCCACTTTAATTTATATCTCCTGGAAGTAGGGTTGCAAAATTCCCGGGAATTTTCAGAGTGGAAAATTTCCATGGGAATTTTCGGAAATTTTCCGGAAATATTGGGAATTTTCGGCAACTTTCGGGAACTTTCCATACTGTCAAACATTTAGCATTTGGGATTAAAAATGAAACAATCATTCCGCTACTATCAGAAAATGATGATATCAAATCATTTACTTTAGACTCTAACACAAAGAAGAAAGGAGATGTGACAATGAAAAGACGAAACAGTGATTTATGTTTGACTCCATAACTTGCCATTGTTTGAAACAATATCAGTGCAACCAGCCAAACATCTGATGTACGCACCAGCCTGATGCACTCTAACATGTACTCAAACTTCATGAACGAGTAGCAATAAGATGGACAAGTCCACTCAATGAAATATACATTTCAGTGGAATTTTTCACTTCATGTATATGTACTGCACACATTTACATCACAATGTGGGATCAGATAGCGTCTTTCAGACTACAGTCTACATCTTCTCCATGAGTGATGGTGTGTAATGTTAGCAGTCTCTCATTTGGAGCCCAGATTTATCCTTATCAAAGGCTCAGTCAAGCCAAAAAAGAGGTTAAACTATTTCATTCATGTGAAGAAGTGCTATACAACACATTACTGATGAAATTTTCCCAAAATGAAAATAATTTTCCATTTAATACGCTAAATATGAAAATTCCCAAAATTTCCACCCCATTGAAAATTCCTGAAACTTTCCACGGAAAGTTTCCAAAGTTCCCGGAAAGTTTCCAACCCTTTGCAACCCTACCTGGAAGTCGAAAATATTTCCAAAACATCGTTTTATTTCTTGCCTCTGTTACTGGCGAAATGTTTGCCCCGGCATCGTTAGTCGCCGATGCGTGTTATGTCAATGCAACTAGCGTGTGGGACTGTGCGGTGCGAACGCTGTACAAACCCTATGGGGCGATTCCGTGCTAAAACTTGAAAAGTGCTAAAATTTAAAATTGCTTCTAGCTGACAACTAGTGTGATAACACTTTTGGTTAATACCTAAACCATCTGGAACAGGGCAGTTTTGGGTGCAAGATTGTCTCAAAAGTCTATTTTTGGGGTGAAATTGTGAAAAATTGATATTTTATTGAAATTTCACAAGTTTTACAGTATGTATGAAAATTTGCATACACTAGATCTGAGAACTACTGAACAATCTTTTAGATACTGTGAGTCAAGTAGTTGGGATGTCCCCTTGATAGCTGACTAATCATTCCTACTTAGACTTAAGTGTCATTATTTCGGCAAGCCCTACCCATAAGTGTCCCGTACGACACATAAACTTAAAAAAAGTTTTGATTGTGCTTCAGTTTCAGGGGCTACAAGCTTATAGTACAGAATTCTCTAAATTGGTGATGTAAGTAGTCCTATGATTCCATAAGGATTTACTTCATGTATCTTCTATTAATAACATCATCATTCATCAACTTTGTCCCGTACAACACATTTTGTGTCGTATGGGACATTTTTCTGTGTCGTACGGGACATGTCCCTTGCAACAGAGTGTATTTTTTCAAAAGTTTAATGATTCAAAATTAAATTTATAATATTTTAACCTATTCATCCTTTCATCTGAATAAAAAATTATGCCCTTACACCACGTTTTTTCATTTGTAATCTGTTATAGCACCTGTTCCAAGCTTTCTTCAAGTATAGGCCTACTGGCCTAGGTTAACAAATTCAAAGTGGGAGAGGAAGGGAAAAGGAATAGGCCAATAGGGGGGTCTAGAAGATGTATCCAAACATTTATGTACTGTTCAGAACACAATAGGTTGTATACTCGCCAAAATATTTGTCTAAAATATAAATATTAAGTGTGTTGTACAGGACAAAATGTGTCGTACGGGACATGGGAAGCGTACCATTTCCTATGTCCCGTACGACACATTTTGTCCTGTACAACATACTTAATATTTCCAAAGATTTTTGCAATTCTTATGATGTGTATACATTTTAAAGTGTCAGTTTAACCGCTTTGTAATAAAATATTTCCAAATTAAGAGAAATGCAGTGTTTTTATTGATGTAAGCTAGGTAATTATGGAATTGTTTCAGAGATGTCCCGTACGACACTTTTTGATGTCCCGTACGACACATGCGTTCTTGAAGATATTTGCCTTACGCATTTTTGTGTTCAAGACATTTTCAAAATTATAGCTGTATAAAAGTAGCAGTATTTGTCTCATTGATTTAGTAGAGATTCAGTCATTTTTATTCATGCAACTCACAGAGTTTTGGACATAAACTTCAATTTTCAAAAACTTGACTTTCTCTGCGTCCCGTACGACACGCAACATTTTCATCTCTAATTCACCCATAAAGCCATGAGACTTGAAAATGTTCTCTAAATGTCCCGTACGACACGCACGGAATCGCCCTATGGCAAAATTGTTAGCTGCGCATAACACGTAAAGAATAGCCATTGCGCAATCGATCGATCGCGATCTGGCTCATTCACAATACGTGTTCTTGTGTTCTCGCGAATTCGCCATTGCCTCGTTTATCGCCAGTTTTGCAATATTTGTTTAATGTAGTATCGCCAATATATTTTTTGATTTATGATAATTGAAATTTAGTATTTTGTGCATTTTTAAATGATGTTTGGATAATACGTAGTAAAAGTAGTAAAAGTGTTCTGAAAAGGTTGAGTGCAAGTCAGCCATTTTGTTGTATCGCGTGCGTGAACATGAGTGTGTATGAGTATGACCAATGCCGCTTGTAGGCGGTACAGACTACATCGCGGTGTTTTTAGTGGCGCAAAAAAATTTCCCCGCCCTTTCCGGTAAGGAATTTTACTTTGATTGGTCGATAAGTATTTCAACTCATTATCATTATAATGATTGACATGTAACATGCGCTCATCGCTCATAGCTCATTTTGACAGAAGGAAATACTTTATCACCCGTCGGCGACACTACCAGCATGGCGAGTATACCTTAGCGGACGTTAGCTTAGAGTCTAATATATTTTATAGTGAAATAAATTGAAAATAAAACAGAAATAAACTTAGAATCTAATTAATACAAATCCAAGAATGCCAAGATTTTTTTTTAACCGAATGTGGCTTTAATGAAAATGGGGAGGGGTCAGGTTTCTTTAAGATGGGTATTCCCTAGATCCCTTGCCATGAATACTGAGTGCATTTGGTCCGTTAGTTAGGATCATTAAATTACTATTCCCGGGGGGGCCAGTGCCATTACAAGGTGTACACCATGCGCGTGTATGGACTTTCAAAATAAACCCTAAACAAGTAATTTCCTGTCGATCTCAGCATACCCTAAACAAGTATTCGAGCTCTGAGCAAAGTGTAAAAAGATGGTTTCTTTGTAGAATTAGAGTACTTTCACAAGAAAAGAGTCATGGAGATTAGCTGTTTGACATGATGTGTGATAAGACACTTTATTATAGTGAAACGCCCTCATGGGCGAAATGCATTAGTTTTCAATCATAAGTCTCAGAAACTGATATTGTTACATCCTCCCCTTTTTTATTTTAGTTCTTTTGTGAAAGAAGGATGCCATTTTTTGTAGTCCATTCTGACTGTAACCAAACTAATTTAAATGTTAACGGCAAATCAAAACATAGATGTTTATGAGACTTTTACAATGTTCAAAGATATAAAAAAAAAATCATACAATAAAATTTGCAAGTGTTGAGTGTCTTGAACTGAGTCCATTATTTCACAGAGTTCATCGCGATTAAAATGTCCTTTGTTGAAGTGAGTCCAAATTCTGTTGAATGAGCGATGTGAGTTCATACAATGTTGAACGAGCGAAATGAGTTTATGTAACGTTGTGTCCAAACTGTCCAAATCGCTATTTATTCACATAAAAAAAAATCCAGTGAGTCAGCATCATCATGTGTCCAAAGATTTTTCAAAAAACATGCGAATATAAATGGAGGCACTTTTCCATTTTGTTAAACAGTCCATATAAAATATAAATGGAGCACTTTTCCATTTTGTTAAACAGCCATATGGTATAAATGGAGCACTTATTTCATTCTTTCAAACAGTCCATATGTAACAGTCTATAATCAAACACTATACTTATTGTGCTTGCTGTTGTTTTGGATATTAACTGATCCTTTCAATATCTAACATAATCCTTCATCCTTTTTGGTTCGCGTCGCTGACGAG
>JZLH01S0011111.1:14467-25887 GCA_001188425.1 Eucidaris tribuloides
ATTTATATCCCCAACCAATGTATATACCGTGCCATCGATGAACAAATGTTGCTAGCATATCGAACTCGTCTTCTTCCAAAAAGGAGGGAGTTGTTTTAAGGATGCCGCGACGTTCCATGCGTCGGCTCGCATATCAAAAGCGATTCGCCATGTTAATATATAATATATACAGAGAATTATTATTTAGTAGTAATCGCGATACCATATTTATTGGTTAGGCGTTCTAAACACATTTGCGTATAGTACTTATGTTCTGATTCTTGGCCGTATTCTATTTATTGTCGTGGATAAAATATAAAATGAATATACTTATTTGCTCGATAGTTTGCGGTTTCAGGTCGCAATACTCCGAAATTGTTTATCTTGCAGCCAAACAGACCATTTGTATAAGATGAGCCTATCACAGGTACTAAGCTCTAGTCAAACTTAATCAAGAAACAAAGCTAGTGATGTGGATAATGGTCCGGTTTCCAAACGGAAATGACATCTGATCGGAGTCAGAATCAGAAGAAAAATGTCGTGGTTTGGCCAGAGTGGTGGGTGGAGCCAGAGTTACGGAAGGCATATTCAAAAATCCGGAGGTATGGGTTACCGTCGTCTCTACTTCTGTGTTATAATTGTGAAGTGTAGTGAAAATTCGAGTACTGGCAAAATGCGGTAATTATACAAGTTATAATGCAAAAATAAAACGTGCTAGAAGCCTTAATTAATATGACTGTAGTCAGATTTTTAATTTTAATTTAAAATGTAAACCACACCCCACTTGAAAATTTTTCTAAAAGAATATAAAAAAGACGTATAATAGCCAAATGGTTAGCGCGTATGAAAACTGGTCAAGATCCAAACGCAGCCCAAGAAATTGGTTAAGCGAACCGCGCCGGTCGCGGTCGGCGAAACCAGGATGTACGAGTTTATTAAAACAGAGGATCAGCATAGAAAACCTAGCTCTCCAAGATACATAAACGAAAAGAAGAAAAAATGCGTGCGCTGATTGCTTTATAATTATGAACCGCGTTCGAATGGTGATCTGTGTGTTTATTAAATTGAAAGAAAACCTATTGGGATAGAAGTTGAATAGGTCTAAGTTAAAGATGGGTATCCTCTGGGTGGCCAGAGATAAGAAACGACTAACGCCCAAAAAAGATAAGGTGTAAAAGGTGTGCGGTTAAATTTGGTAGATTGATCGCGCTTTGCGTAGTTATCTTGTAAGGTTATGACCGAGTTTTTCATTTTTAACGAATAATCTTTTCTTGCACTATTGATATATAAAATGGAAGGCATAGAATGTACATTCAAAATACAATAGTTGTGACCAAGCCATGTTTGGTAAATTTGTGAAAGAATCGGTAGCCGGGACAAAGGTTGAATTTGATTACCAGACGGGGGTAGATAGTCGGGTCGTTGTGACATGTCCAGAATATGGCTTCCATTAGTTGGTTCACATAGACGGTCAATGATTATAACGTGTCAGCCATTTGGTGCGTGGTGACGCTCAGTCGAGGATCTAGCTCCACATCAGCCTCCTTGCAGACAGCAGTAAACGTTAGAGGTGGTATGCACGATAAGTCGTTAAACGTTACTTAACATTCCTTCTAGAGAAATTAAATTCCATTTGTGTCCAGATGGTAGACATGTGACAAATAAAGTATGCATACCTGATCCAACGAAAATAAAGCACTCACAATGGAATTTTACATTAGAGAGAAGTGTCAATATTTGATAAGAGAGTTGATTGAAAAAACTGCACCTGGGAGTTCAAAATCGTTTAACGCTCCCTGAAAATGGATTTCATGAGACTGTTACGTAATGCATGCCTGGTAGATATAAGACGTGCGTGAGGCGCAGCACTCGTTCAACATTTACATCCCGGGGACGAATCAATAGGCAGAGGGTATTTATATAACATTGGCACTTAAACGTTATATCGCTTTTGATAATTAATATATATACGGAAGGCCAATCCGAAATTTTTCAGGGCCCTGATACTTTGGATTATTTGCTGGTTCTCTTAGACGAGGTTGATGCCGCGGTAGGAATCTCGCGGGAGTGTGTGTAATATGATTGGGCACTTTACAGTGGGTGGGCGCAACCAAGCCTTCTACCGTTTGTATTTTGGTCCATGACCTGATATTTTCGCCGGTATTGATTGTTTGTCATTTTGGTTTTGTTACCTCAATTTTATTCCCAAGCCCGGACTCTTTTTAACCGTGCTAAATGAGCGTAGACGCCTGTCAAAGCAGGGGAATAACTTGAGAAATAATTCCCTCTCTCCGCGTGTATGGCACTAAAGGTGTATGGGAATCATCATTTTGTAAAACCACAGCTCAGAAAGATGTCTGATATGGGATAATAGATGGTATTATACGGCTATACCGGCTATAGTGTGTATGCGTTATTTATATAACAACTGCCCTTCTCTTGTGTATTCTGAATGTGTATAGGAGTGTAGTTATAATTTCAAATGTAATATGTCGACCTTATCAGCCCCAAGCTACCCGGATAAAAAGTCGCGGGCGTTTCTTGTGAAACATAACATAGGAAAGAAACTATCTTTGGTGGAGAATATAAACATTCCAACTTTTTGCGCCACATGTGAAGGTAATGAAAACTTTTGTACTTTTCGAGGACACTCTCATTTGTATACTTAATGTATGATACGTTCTGGCCCACTATTCCTTATATACTCATACCCTGCGTGTTTAGATGTGAATGCATTTAGGATTATTAGGTCTTTTGTCGTAGTAATAATGGGTCTACTCAAGATTATTGATAGTACCGCATGTTATGTTATGTGGTTTGTGATATTTTGTGTGTTTTGTCCTGAGTCGTATTAGTATTTTTAAATGCGATTACAGTACTGACTTGTTTTGGGGGCGTGTTTGGTAATCATCTGATTGTTATTATTCTTGCATAAACAATGTGGCCATGCTTTTCGTGTTTTTCACATCCCCCTTTCTGAATGACTATATAAATGTAATATATGTTGTTTTCATGCTTTAGAGAGTTAAATGGGTAGTAGACTGGTGAGTCTAGCTATATCCCTGCTACCAATATATAATGCATCACTTATAATAAGTAAATTACGATATTTCCTCATTACCTGAATATAAAGGCATCCTAGAGGAAACCGTTTATACATTCCTGATGGTCTTTATCCCCGGTTTAGTGTACTTTCCAGGTGGATACCTGTATTATATTTTAATGTTATGGCATAGAGCAGCCATGTTAAATCGTCGAGTACTAAGATTTATTTTCTCTGTACAATGACTCATCTTGTCCCAACGTACCACTTATGTTAATATCCATATCATATTTTTCGCCATTGTTTTCTCAACTACTCCAGTATGTACTTAATAACAATGTAGGTTCAATTATTCACAATAATTTTGATTCCTTGGAGTGCAGACCCACCATACAATTTATATATACCTCCACCCCAATGCACTATAATAACTCTTCAACCGTATACCTCTAGTTACTACTTAAACAATACACCCTAAGAATCAAAAATATCTTTAAAAACTATCACAATTAGTTTAAAGGTCAAAAAATGGTTTATAAAAAAACTATTAATCCTGGTTCCATATCATCTGAAATATTCCTGTCAGTGGATACCGTATCGTATTAGTTTACTTATAAAGCAATAATTGTTGTGTATTGAAGTACTTCATTTTCAACTATTTTCTTCTTATTTAATTATAAGATTATAAAATTAGTCATTTGGTAATAAGGATTGAACTTTAAATGTAACTTTATACGTTAGCGAGGTCCTCAACTTGATTAAAAAATTTATCTTTCAATATTATTAATCAACGATAAAATTAAAAATAAATAAATATTATGTAACAGCAAAAATCTTCATCACTGTTTCAAGGTTTTATCGTAAATATAATCATGTCTGTACAAAAATCGGGAGCAATTTGTTGGATTAAATTTGGATACTACATTACATTTTGTTTTAGATACAATGCTAGTAAATGGAAAGGTGTCATACAAATATCGTTTGTACATGCAATTTCAACAATCCTCAATATTCAGTGTTATTACGCCTTTTATTCTTGCTTGCATACTTTATTTTAATAATACCGAGGGCAGTAACTATTCTAATAGAAGGAAAATTAAAATTTCCCAGCAATTAAAACCAATTGAAATGGAATGATACACAAAAACGATAACGCAATAAGAGAAGAATTTCCAAGATTAGAAAAACAATTGCAACTAAGTAAAACCTAGTGACAGAATCAATATCATTCTGGAACTACTCATTGAATTTATTCCCAGGTAATTTAGCAATGCACGCGCAGATTGACTAGGGATTATCACTTTATTATAGGTTATGCGGGCGATAATTAAATTTGCCAAAAATATTTCCTTCCTTGGATAATACTATTTAATCTCTGAAGCAAACATGTTGTGATAATCAGGGGCGGCACAAGGGCAAACAAAATAGGGGGGCGAAACATCTAGCCATAGAAATTTTTGGCTCGCCGCATTTTTTTTTCGTTACCAGCAAATTAAATGCAGAATATATCCGACAGACCTGTGGGGGGGTGGGAGGGGTAGGAGACTCGACGAGACGAAAATAACATTTTTTGCCCATTTTTTTTTACTGGAAATATTACAAGCCACAAGCCAAATAATTCGACAAGTTGGGAACAGAAGGCTGATGACGAGCAAAAGATGTACATTTTTTTTTGTTCGCATTTTTTTAGTATCTTAGCTTGAAAAATAATGGGAGTGAGGGGGCGAAAATCTCAAAGAAGGTAAAAATCCCCTGTTTATTCATATATATTCGTTATTTACTCCTATATCCCCACCCGCCGTAGCTGCGTGCACTGCTGGATAATGTGATAAATCGAATTTATTAGCTATACCAATAGCAGCGCGAATGGTTCTTCCCGACAGTTTAATTTGAAGATATATTCAGGGAAATACACTCCAGTTAGTTTACAAAGTAATGTTGGGTCAGGTTTTTCGATTAGGTCATTACATTGTGAATTGAGTAATTGAATCGAATGAAATTGATTGATTGAAATGTATGTTATAATGTATTATGTTAAAAAGGTATTGTTTTTAGCTGGCAGGAACAAATACATGACATATAACAAATGACATATAACATACAATCATTGTTAAATAAGGACAAAATGCTTGTTATTCCTTGAATTGCCGAAGATAGTGATGTGGCAAGTCAAAGCGATAAACCTTTGGGTTGAGAAACTTCCGTATCTTGTCTTTGCATGTGTACATTTTTAGCTTATCAAATTGTGAAGAATATAGATTCATAAACGACGACATTTATCGATTGATAGAAGAGAGAAACGCGGCAATGACGGTGATGCACATGCGACATACACCCACCCCCCAACCCTGTAATAGGTGTCAATTACAATTGAGGATGGGTGGCGGAAAGTGGATAAATGTGACTGTGAGTGAATATGTAGTAAGAAGACAAGGATTGTGTATAAAGCAGTAATGAAACCAGAACTTCCGTAACAGAAGAATACAGAACAGATAAAGAGAAATACACACAGTGAAATTTGAGAAATGTTGAAACTTCAAGGAGTTATCTAATGTTCAATATTTATGTAATCGTTTTATGGAGGATTTAATTGGCAACTCTACGACTTCTTTGAGATGAAAGTGTGGAAGTTTCCCATAGCTTTGTAGCCAAATTTTAAGCTTATTTCATTTTTTATGAAATATTATATTGCTTACTCTTGGGTTTCTGTGAAACAAGTATGTCCGCAGAAAAATGATTTTACATGTTTTCTGGAAGAATTGATTACTCTACAACAACATTTAGAAAAATGCTAAAGTTTGTGAAAATTTGTGTAGCAAACAATTTGGGATTCCCACATTAATCTCAAATAATGTGGTAGTGTGCTAATTAATTAAATCCTCCATTACTATAAGGATATTAAAATTTGAAACTTTTACTTCTTGAATGGTCAGTCAATTTGTTCAAAAACTTTCAACAGATTTTCTTCTCTTATTGTTTCATATTTCTGAATGCAAGTAAGCTGGGTTTCATTCCGGTTTAACAAAGCAAGAAAATGAAGACAAAATTGCTCTTCATAATCGTTCTGTCTGTCATACTTCATAATATCCGATGTAATGCATGTATATTGTTTAGGTTGTTCATGTATATACAAAAAGTCATAATATCCATGACATTGAAAGAGAATAAACAGAGGATCAGATAAGAACACAGACTAAGAGCGTAGAATAAGATATTTTTTTCCAGGTCTACAAAAAAATGTGGGCAGATGAGTTTATACACATCCGAGACTTTGACTGCTATCATAATAAGAAATGGGTTAGATTATTGTCTAAAGATTTTGCTTAAAATCATAATCGATTAATGTCCATGTTCGTAAATAGAAAAAAAACATAAAAATATATAGAGTTGATCCTGCGATCCTCCCTGTTGGCTTAACGTAATCTTAAAGGCGGGGCCGGAATTGCTAATAAGGAGAATTTCTTTGAGACGCGCCTATCACACATTGAATATGATTGAGCAGAGCGTATATTAATGCGTCAAAATTTCGTGAAAGATTAATTAGTTGTTCCTGCTGTCTGAGATGATATTTTGGCTTTATAGTCTATACATAAACACAGTATGCTGTTTCATACGTCATTTTTCTTTTGAGAAATCAATATAAGTCGGATATCATTTTTCCTGTTCCACATAACCTAATCTCATAACAACCCCCCCCGGCGACCCAAAACAACAACACAAGGGCATTGTAAATCAGGATTCATGTACGTAATGATGTTCATTATCATTGGGTGATTCTGCACACGAGAATGCTGTGAAAGTGAATGATGGTTATCAAGCGTACACTGGCACTTGTCCGCCAATAAAGCAAAAACGACAATCAACACAGACGAAGTACCCATCATTGGACATGGTTTACATTATTTGTTTTTCCAAATATTACTATTCATTACATAAACAAGATGACATACATTTATTCTATAGACTCATACAGAGATTACTCTTAATTTGGAGTGAAAAACTGTATTTTACTCCCTTTTTTATCCGTAGACGAGTAAACTATACAGAGAATGAAAGAAACATCACGAAGCTCTGAAAACGCTCCCAAGTGGATTGGTAGTAGTACATTTTATTCAACATTGTCTTCGAAATAAAAATTATCTCTAGAATCGAAGCTAATATTCAAGAACTGCTGGAACATTTATGATTGTGGCAGCAATGCTTGTCTATTGAAAAGATACTCCGCATAAGTATTCATCTGACAGACATGAATTGTATGATGGCCATTAATAGGATGATATTCTATCGGGGCACGATTGGTAATCAAATACATGGTAAGTGGTTCAGTGTATCTTCTCCTAAATAAACAAATTCAAAACAAATCCTCCAGCAAAAATTAATATACATAACTCTTGCGTATTCTAGCGGGCAAGAGGACGTGCCGGCGCAACTATAAGGGGACCAAAAAGGCTAAAAGTTATGAAGAAAACAAGGCAATGAAAGAAAAAGGGGAAAAATGTAATTAACAGTGGAGAAAAAGAACATTGAAAATAATAATTTCAAGATAACTTCTTGAAACGATAACCGCCAAAAAAAGTTAAAGGTCGAGATTAGTGACACTAGCAAGGCGGAAGCTGCTGAGGGAGGCGATTTTTCCATCAAGTACCAGTCCCCACCCCCTGTTTAAAATGTTGGAAAGGGACCCATATTAGAATTGCACCGGCGCTGCTATTTCCTAGATAACGCACACATGCAACATAATGTAAGTAAACAGTTGATATGATGAACGAAACTCATGCTGCTTAGAGGCATTTTCAAAGCATTCACAGAACATGTCGCAGCGGAAGAATTTATAAAAAATATAAGTCTGACTCTCAATGTTGTGTCAATAGTAGAGTCATGCCTGCAGCGCTCATGCGATGTACCTGTTCGAGGAATTATTTACAAATACAATAGGCAAATCCGGAATTGTAAAGCAGTATGTCGGTAGGTCTTCATTGTTGTAATGTAAAGTCTTAGGTGTAATTAGCTCATGACAGACAGGATGAAAAAACTGTCTGAATACAACTTACGCATAAAGTTTTTGCAATGGACGAATGCATAACCGGAGGTATGTACTAGTATGGGACCTACGTCTGATCTAGTTGAAAGCTAAACATTGACCGTGCGTGCTACCAAATTCAGGGTCTGAAAACAATGATGCTGCAGACGTAGTAGTTCCATTGGGCCCTTATGTTATAACTAAGCTTCGTAAGGGCTAAATTGTCGCGTCGTTGTAATACGATTCAAAATAGGGTCGTGAAAGGATGGTGCTAGCGACTATTTGTTCACAGTTGCATCTTGAGTTTATAGCTGCTGAACAAAACACAGCACAACTAACATTAGTCTAGTTTAAGGCGAGTAAAGTATATTAGATGGCAAAATAAAAAGAGGTATCTGTGCGATTGCAGACTTAATAGTCTACTGGTGCGGTGTGTACTCATACATGGATTACATAACAACTGGGTGCATCATAGGATCGGTTCGGTCATTTTTATTCAATTATACTGTTTTTTACAGGCCATCATTCAGACCGTATTCATAGTCGCTTACTTAGCTAGGCTACAATATGTAAAAAATACAAACTTTATAGTTGAACGCTGTATTGCATATACAATGTTTCTTTACGTTGGATTAACTCTTCTGTAAGCAAAAAAAAAAAAAAAACCACACAACAAACAATGTTGTGGCATAATAGGAATCAAGACTTGAAATATAATTTTGGGTCGAATTGCTGAGATACAAACAAAACCAAAGAACCTTGTGGCGAGGAATCTTGATGCGAAATTACAGGGTTGTGCTTGAAGCGGTAAATCGGGTGAATCCAGGAAATGGTAGAGTAACAGGATAAATTATTTCAAGTTAAATACCAGTTATTTAAACCTAACATCATGTACATTTTATTTTTCATTATTATGACAACAAACACAGTACAGACAATAGGGTTCTGCTTTGTGCGATTGTTGCAGCCAATCGAAACTTAATAATTTACAGTGTGTCTCATAATAATGTGAGTCAAAACTGCCCTCTTGTGGTAAATCGATAAAAACATTTTTTGCAGTTGATGCTTACATTCACATCAAGAGCCTAGGTAATAGCTTTCAATGCAGAGTTATTGGTCTGTTGATAATTGCTTGTTTTTAATCTGAGATATAATACAGTAATTTGACGAAGGTAAATACAAATGTGCTACTATTACTAAATGTCAATAATTAGCACGGAGGCCGCGCTTCCGAAAAGTTATAAGGAATTGTGATTTCAAGGACGTTGCTGTTTTGTAAAGATATTTAAGGATCCAATAACATGTAAATTAAAACAGAACAAAGGCATTGAACTAAGACTTTGCCCTTGATGTTAATGTAAGCATCATTGTGTCACAAAAAAGTATTTTCTAATGTCAAAGAGGCTTATGTCAATGTACATATATTTTGAAACGTGCTGGCAGCATTTTCAACAAATTGTGCTAGGTAAAAGCGACTCTTTGGCAATTAGAAATAGTCCTTGTGAGTGATACTTACATAACGTAAAGGCAAAAGTTTTGGTCAATCATTTGATTTTGGTTCAAATTTCTGTTTTTAATGGAGAATAATTTGTAACAACATAAGGGGTGGAATCAAAATGTGTCACTTACAAGAGATTAAGGTAAAAGTGGCACAATTGTGATTTCACCTTTCTTATTTATATTAATCATATTCAAGATTAGACAAGAAAGATTGGTAGAAGAGCTACAGTATTTTGAAAGCTAAGAAATGCTGCTAGAGTTAATGTAACCATATTACAAAAGATATTTCTAATTTATAAATGAGTGTGGTATTCACGTTGCTACAAATTTTTTTGAAACACACTGTAGTATTATTAGATATATGTTTAAAATCTATAAATAGCATAACTCATGCGATGATAAGTGTGATTTTCATAGAATCACTAGTACTAGATGAATTTATAACAACCTACTAAAACAACTTTGAAGGTCAAATTGAAAAAAAAAATAATTACAATTTGAAGTGAGTAGTAGATCTCACAAACTATTGACACAAAACTGATGATTTAAAACGCCTAAACTAAACAATCAAGAATAAATAAAACAACAAAATAATCATGGTGTAGTACTTAAAGTGTTATATAATTTTGCCATTTGACACGGGCGAAAGTTAAAAACGCCTTATAACGCAAAAGATATCCTTTTTAATTAAATATATAATACGATTAACAGTCTGTTTGTGATAAAATTATATCGGTTTGCTCTTGCCATTCTGTTAAATATAGGAACATTGGGCAATAATGATAATTTTATGTCATCATGTGCTCATTATAAAAGAAATACTGTGTGCAAACAAATACACATATTTTAGTAGTCTCTGTCAATGTTTTTTGAAGGTGAATTGAGAGAGCCGTTGTATGCCATATTAAGCCTGTTAATTGAAGTTGAATTGTAATAGAGCTACATTTCGGGTTGTAGTATAATGCCACTACCCGTCTGTGCTACTCCATACATACTATAACGATACATTAACGGTTCTAATATTAAGTTAAAAAATATGAAAACTTGAAAATGTCAAAAACAATGAATTGGAATATACAATATACACTCCCGATAATCTCCCTGATATTGCATGTAAATTTTGTTACTAAATTCTCTTAGACCAATAGTAATTAATCCAACACCAAGGCTATAGCAACAAAATTCCTGTCCAAGGCATATATGATGTAGTTCTTTAAAATGATTTATATTGAACCACACATTTTTTTCACAGTAGAATCTTGCAAACAGTTTACTTAAAAAGAATAATACCCAAGTTAGCATTACTCCGAGCTCCAATCATGTAAAATTATAAACGCAGCAATTGAAAGTATAGAATAAGAAGTAATGAAGCACATAAATACTACTTCTAAGAACAAAACTAAGTTTTCAAATTTTTCTGCAGATCACAATTGTTTGAGTTTACATCCCAAATTGTGAATAATTGACACATATATAAGAATAATATAGGACAAAAACAACATTGTCACATTGTCGATTTCAAAATCAAGTCATGATTGTGATTAATATTTCTCTTAAAAAGCAAGACAAGTCAGAAAACAAATTTGTAAAATTTTTGACAAATTTGTTTTCCTGAGACCCTTGTCTTGCTTGTTTTTAGAAGAAGTACTTAAGTCCACAATATTGATTATTGATTATTGGAAATCGACAATTGTGACAATGCTTATTTTTGTCCTATATTCATCTTTTATTGTGTCAATTTACTTCACCAAGTTTGGATGTAAAACTCAAACAATTGTGATCTGTAGACAAATTTGAAAACTTTGAGCTTTTGTTTCTCAGAAGTAGTATTATGTGACTTCAGTACTTCTTATTCTATACTCTTCAATTGCTGGTTTT
>JZLH01S0011114.1:31424-42357 GCA_001188425.1 Eucidaris tribuloides
ATGTATCTTTTTTTGTGTGTTAGAGGGCGAAGGGAAAAATAAATGTTCTTCATTTGCTACAAAAAATAGTTTTTCAGAGTTACTTCCTTTTGTGAGTTGACGGCAGAAATGTCTCCCATAGGCGTTTTCTTATATTTTAATAATATACGGTGTGATTTAAAAAGGGAACCCAAGCTCAATCCCAAATATCTCACAATCCGAGTAAGATACCATAAAACTGATATCACAGAATGGTACATGTAGCATGATTATTTTACTTTTATCTGACATATTTGGAATCCATATCCGGTCACGGGTGAGTGATCAGCAATCAGGTTTTGTAAAACAAGTCAATATTGCTTTTGTCCAAGTTATAGTGTAGTTTGTGCTTCATAATGAAATTGGCTCTGAACCTACTACTACTACTACTACTACTACTACTACTACCACCACTAATATTTACTCAGGGTAGCCACTTCAGTCTGATAGACTGCTCTTCCAGCGGGCCCTGCATAACATAAATGTTATTATTACCTTTCTCTGTCCTAGAATGCCGAGCGCCTGGCTAGAAAGCAGAAGGTACCATTTTTAAAAGTCTTTGGCATGACCCGGTCGCGGCTCGAACCCGCGACCTTCCGCATGTGAGGCGGACGCTCTATCCACTAAGCCATCACACCGGTAATCTTTACAAACTCAAAACTTGGTCAAAAGTTGTTTTAACATGTTTTACATAATTGATTGTTATGCAGTCAGCCATGACTGAGTCTGGCCCATGTACCAAATGAAAGTAAAAAGACTATACCATCATTCTGTGACATCGGTTTTATATCTTTTTTGTTATGATTCTGAGAGATTTGGAATTGAATGTGTGTGTTTTTTGACACACACTGTATATAATCAAGCATAGTTTGTATAAGACTTTTACTATAACCATTGATTGATAGTCGTCAACGTTCCCAGTCTTTGAGAATATTGCCCAGATTTTAATTCGTCTTAAAAGGACTTTCTAGATTTCCGAATCCATTTCAAATTTCACTGACGTGTGAAAAGCGATAACAACGGACACGTGCTGTGGTATATGAATATATCCATGAGGGTACAGGAGATTTCAGGCTGAGTTAGTTTAAAAAGAAGTAGAAAATGGGGAAGAAATGAAATGTTTCCATTGATATTGGGCAAATAATTATGTTTGCTGATTTTTGTCAGAACATCATCTGATCATAATTAATGCTCCACACTTTGGCTCATCATTGTACAATGTCTGTATCGTATTGAATCAATTAATATAATGTCTATAGTTATTAAAGACAGAGTAAGGGATTTGCACGTCAGAAACGGTAAAATGAATGAAATCAGCTCAAATCGTTCACAATGTGAAGATTGGTATTAATAAACACTTGTCATAGAACCTTTGGGTAGAATACGTAATTTTGGTGAAAATCTGGACAATTAAACTTTAAAATTTACAGTGACGTCGACGTGCACGGGCCGTTCCAAAATTGTCCGATCAGCCGTTAGCCGAAGGTCGCGCGGAGTTTAGCCGTTTAACCAATCAGTGTGCTCCACTGGTCTTGCGACGGTACACATAACCCCGATTCGCAATTTGAGCAAAATTTAAACTCACGGAAAGAACAACATTCTGGTAACATTTCATTAGTTTTTCTCATAAAACAACAAATTCATGACGTATGGATCTCAAACTTTCAACACACCATTTGTAAGTTTTTAACTACCATTTAATATTGATAATGAAGGGAAGTAATGGACTTGCAAATCCCTGACACAATCTTTAATGTCTTATTTTTGAAAGTACATGCTTGTAAATTGTTAACACTCGTTTTCTACGCAAGCAACTCTCTATTTTATCATGTCCTTAAAATCTTACCAATATTTTTTCATTCGTCTCCCAAGAAACAATCTCTTTGTGTCTTTACTTTTCATGTATGTTCATACTAACACAATTTACATTGTTTCTGAATAAAAAGTGCGTTCATGCATTAACATTCAAGAAAATGATTTCGTAATGGTTTGTGCAGAAAACGAGTACAAGGTTGCTCACAATAATGTTGCCATTTTTTGTTCTTTGATCTTTAGAAGCTTCAAAACATTTATATCTAATTTATTCACATTAATTGTCAGTCTGTTCCTCATTATGTTTTTTCCCCACGGTAAAATATTTTGCTCTCAGACAAAAATTCGCCTCTAAAGGTACCTTAGACTAAATCCTGATACGCCTTTAGAGGCACAGCAGACTAAACCCAGACGATAATATTCTCCCATTGCGCCAAAATTGAAAATTTTGATTACTTGTTTTATACAACATCCCAGACATTTTATGACCTATTTCAACCACAATGATGGATTAACTCATTCCGGCATTGCCACCTCTCGTTCTTGCTGTGTACTTCGTTAAGAATATTTTCGCTGTAGGATAATGTATACAAGCTATCACAAACAAAATGAAAGAAATAGAAATGGACTGGTCTGTTGCATTTTAGCAAAACAATAATAATATTGTTCACCTTTGCATGAAATGATCTCAATGATTAAGTTGTTAAACTAAAATAATGGGAACACCATTATAATATTTGTACCGTACATGATCTATAACGTGCACTACCTTCGTCTACGCGTAGATTAAACTATACAGTGTAAATTGTCAGTGTCATTCAGAGGCACATGTTTCTGGAGTGATTTACCCCTATTCGTACGGGAGAAATAGTATATTGCTTTCGTAAATGTTAATGGAATAATTGTTTTGAACTTTTAACCAAGGTTCTTGCCTTTCTTGTAAACATTATCCTGATTATGTTAGATAATCCTTTATCATTTTATTTAGTTAAGATACCAAAGCTTTGTAATTAATCACAGAATATATTTTAGACTAGATGTAGAAAAGCTTATAGCTTAAGTATGTATTCAACATTTATTCATATTTATTCATTATACTGTATTCTCATTGTTGTGCTACTTGCGTGTTAATGGTACTAGACACGATTAGCATTTAATCCTCTTTTTCTGGTCCCATTTATCCTTTTAATATCTTTGTAAAACTGTAGTAAGTTTCGCAATGTATCGTTATATATACTTTTTATTTGGATAATAAAACATCAAACTCAAACTCAATTATATTCGGCCAATGTGAGAAATTTTACGGTTGATGTTGTGATGGAATTGAAATACAGTAATTGTAAGAAGCATAGTGTTGGTACAGATTTGTGGGAAAAAAGCTAGTATAATCATGAAACCATCGTCCTCAGTATCATACCAGTTCACAACACAGGAAGACAAGGTGCATTACAATGCATCATACATTGACGTGATCAAAAAAAAAAAAAAATGCAAAGTCGTAATTCTGAATGCAAGGATGTAATATCTTCCTCAATATATTCAAAAATAAACTGAATTAAAAAATAGCAATTTTGAATAAATTTCCTTTAATCGGCAAACTTGATACAATATAAAATAGGAACGCTTTAAATACTATCCCTATCACATACAAAATACAAAATCAGCGCTAATTTCTAAACGAGAGATACGGATTCTTTGTGACCTGGGAAAAAAACAGTGGGTGATTTCAAGTTTGGTGTTGAAATCTGGTGTTGGTGTTATAACAACACCGAACTTGAAATCAGGCCTGGTGTCGGGGTTGACCTCGAAAATCATAACGTATATTTTTGTAGTCCGGATAGAAGCTGGTGTTGAATATCGTCTGCTGAACCGAGTACTGTGGTTGGTGTTGATGATTTACGTGTAATTTTTCCATTCATCAACACCAAACCCTAGGGATTAGGAAATTCGTGACTTCAAGTTCGGTGTTGGTGTTGATCTTGTTATTGGCAGAGCTAACATGCGTGCGTGTGTTGGCTATGGAGAAAGCTTCACAGTACGACGCAAATCAAAGTACTTTTTTTCCTTAAAAATTGACATAACTAGGCAAAATAATATTAAACTTCATATGGGAATAAAGAAAAGTAACTTGCCTCTCAGATTCATACAAATTTTCCGGCAGGCATTATTGATTTGGTGTCATTTTTGTAACATTTTTCCATTTTTCGGCCATCGGTGAAACTTTCAGCCAACCCCATGAGACGCGCGTGACGTCACTCCGTGTTGTGCAATCGATAGTAACAATCGGTATCGTCTGCTTAAACCGGACTCGGTGTTGGAGCTCGGTTTATCAGATGATTTTATTTCCTCAACACCAAAACTAACACCAACACCAGCACCAACACCGAACTTGAAATCACCCAATGCCCACCTTATACGGAATGGTAGTCTTATCAGCCATTCCATGTAAGGGTCAACGTCAAACTCAAAAAATGAAGTGAAGCAAGTGATTTTTTGTCAGTTATGATTCAAACGAGGAAAATTGAAACCATCTAAATCTCAAAGATTTTTGAAAATAAAGCATTTGAATTAAAGTTAGTCTTCTGAACATGGGTGAACTTTAGGCCTTGGTCACACTAGCAGTTGCGACTACCTGCGATTGAGTTACGACGAGTTATCGCAGGTGATCGCCAGTAGTTGCAGCTAGATCGTGCGAATTATCGTACGACAACCATGGAAATCACTTGTGATCGCAGGTGATGGTACGATCGAAAATAGGTTTTCAAACTGGTTTGAAAACCTGGCTACGATCAATTTGATCCCAAAGAGGTGGCAAGCAATCGCCAGTGATCGTGCGGGCATCGTGTCATCACCGTACGATGATCGTGCCACTATCGCACTTCCAAGAGTGAATTTGCATAGATACGAGAAGTGGTAAACTGATCGCGGGTAGACGCACGTCAAATGGTAGCTCATCGTACGATAGTATGATCCTGACTTGCGAATAGCTACAATGTGATTAATGCATTTTTTCGGTTAATATTTGTTGTTGCTGTTTAATAAAGTGAATGTCATTCTCGGGATCAAGTCCGGAATGAACTTCAACATCATCTTGTGCATCTTCGATGGAGGCTTCTTCTATTTCCTCCGCTACAGGCTTCGCCCTCTTCGTGAGCTTTCTTGAAGGCATGTCTGAATTATACTGTACATGTAATGTACGAGTACATGTGGTCTCTATGAACATTAGTGGTGCATGTCAGAAGGAAACACTGATTTATATAGCAACGTGAATAATGAACGTAAAATAAATATTTTCCGCACGAATACCCAGATCGCTAATCTCCACATAGTTGACGATCACTGGAACCAATCTGCAGCGTCGTGCGAATCACTTTTGCTCGTGCACAAAGCTAGTGGATGCTCAATTGGCGTTACCTACGGTGCACTGCGTGCAACGCCGCGTTAGCTGGCGACCTGTGTGCAGGTATTCGTGCGATCACTTGCGTGAATGTGTAATCGTACGGTAGCTGCTTCGTGACGACGTCGTGTTCACTGCGTTCAAACATGTACGGTTGGCATTTCGATTGCAAATTAGTGCGTTTGTGAAAGAAGGTGGAATGATGCTTTTTAACAACTTCAACAAGGACGAGTCAAGGATGCGCCCTGCTGCTTGATTTCTCACGCCATTTTCTCTTGCTCTTCGTGGCAAAACACCTCAGTAATTTCACAAAAATGGAACATGCCCAAGAAGATAAAAAAAAAGAAAACGAGATTATTGAGAAAGAGCACGGATTCACAAGATCTCACGTACCTTTCCCCTACTGGACGGGTTCAGCTTCAGAATGGAGATAAGTGAAAAAAGGTCAATTTTTTCGGAGTGCGCTGACGAAATTTGAGGCGACGAACAGCAGGCGGGGAGCTGACAGAACTGCGTTCTCGCCCTTCGGGAGCTCCGGTGGGCGTATCCGCTGCGCTCGGCGATCATTTTGTGATGACGCAGGAGTTACAGGTAGAACATGCTCGTAACGAAAGGATAAGTAAATGAGGTAGCCGAACAAGCAGCTACATCTGCTTCCCGAGAAGATTTATTGGTGATGTCATTTGTATAGGATCTCGTACCCAAATGAACCACGACATTAAGACATCTGAGCTTCTAGAATCGAATTCAGTAGCCACTTGACTAAAATTGGAGTCAAATACAATAAAGGATAATCTTACTCTAGAACATAAAAAGAGAACAGAGGAATATTGTAAATTTGAATGGTAGAATCACTAATACCAACGTCTGCTCAGTTACTAGGAATACAGTAATACATGTATAAACATTCGCGGGTCTGTTGGACTAACTGGCCAGAGAATGAGGAACCGCTCGTTTTCAAGGGTTCGAAGGAGCGGAAGATAAACTGTGAGACAATTAATCAATGACATTTGCCATGATTAATTCTGCAAGATGGGGAAGAGTATATATCTTAGTTGATGTTTTCAGTAGTGGCATTCCTCTCGGCCTCAACGATACTGCAAGACCGTAGACCGATCATGGTTGCCTTTAACTCGCTAACAACCCAAGGACGTGATCCTGAGAATGCGCCGGTTTCTGAAAGATAAACCTATAAGTATATGGAGTCCAGATCTACGTGGATGAGATTGCTGCAAGGAGAATCAGGGAGCAGAGGTGAAATTGTATCACATCAGGAGCTGAAGCAGGAAATCCAATAGAGTGTGTACATCAATACCGCTTAGAATCTTCTCAAGGATTGGGAAAATGAAAGAAAAAGAGCACAAGGTGAATGAATGTGGACTCCAATGAAGGACGGAGCGAGAAATATAATAATCTGTCGGTGAATAGCGGGTAGATAGAAAATGAGAGCATCAGAGAAAAAGTAGAAACAAGAAAGCATGCGCCAATGAGTCTTTTGTTATTTGCAAATTATAGGTCTGTTTTTGTTGTTCTTTTTTGTTGTTTTACATTTTTGGTTTTGTTTGTTGCAACCTGGAGCTTGTAAATGATGGCTATTTTTAGAACAACACTTCTCCAAGATGCCTGATTAAATGCATGACTCATATGTATAATGGAGTTAGGGACTCAAGCAAGTTGAACGATTTTTAATTTTATGTTGAACAGATAAAGCTTATTCTTTTACAAGAACACATTTATCTGAAAACGATGAAACAATTTGGAGAAATCAAGAAGATCGAGATCTATTTTAGTCACGAGGACTCTATGAGTAGAGGGATGTATACTACTTAAAGAATCCTGATATCAATACTGATCGTTCGGTCTACAGACAAAACGGACAGATTTTTTACTGTACAAGTAGAGTTATAAGACAACTTATGTGCAATTGCAAATGTGTATTTGCACCAATAATGAGAAAGGATCAGTGGATTTTTTAAAACAGGTGGAATAACCTTGCAAGAGTATGTTGTTTCAATGATAATATTAATTATGGTGGTGTTTTAGATTATCAGAATTTATTTTGGAATAGAGTCACAGCGTGATGTCAATTTGATAAATCTGTGTGGGCACTCATGGTCGACAGTGTTACTGGAAAGTATAAGCGGATGCTACTTTGATTGGTGGGATATTGGAGAGTCAGAAATCCAAGCCTACAAGCAAAAGATTCACTGGAGTAGTAAATAACTTGGGTGCATTTCGAATGATTTTCTGAGATTAAATATACATGTTAATGTCTGACAGACATGATGAAGTGAACAATGAGATTGTTAGTCGTGTGATTGTTATGTGTCGTGACCTTACTTCAGTTCGTCGTTGTCACACTGTAATCAAATAACTACCAATATAAAATTACTGGCCCATGTTAGTGGGAAATATTTTCCTAATAGTGAGTTGAATGTACGAGAGGTTGGCGTGAATCCGTGTAATGAGAGGGTAAGATATTCAATGGTTGGGTATTGAAGAAATATATCTAACAAATGATGACAAAGTGAGGTACTATGGGGTTGCGGCTAAAGTTGTAAATATAGAAGCATTTACTTTAATACATATTGCAGATTAGAAGATATAATAAGTAAAGGGAAGAATGAGATGAAGGGAGTTAGAAAAGAGATTTGAAACGATTAATGATAAAATAAGTGTCCGAGAAGATAAAAGAGTGAAGTCTTCGATTATAAAGAGAATGGGTATTTAGAACAAAGATGCTGTTTAAGATTTATGATTATTTTGCTGACGGAGCCATATTTTGACGTCATAGATGTATTGTTCATTGAAAAGGAGAGAATAGTTACCACCCAATAATTTCTTGTCTCCATTGGAAAGAGAAGGGCAAGCAGTTCGCATTTGCTTATTGATGCTGTTGTATCTAGATGAAGGGGTCATTGATAAGCAAATGAACTACAATAATTGTTAAAAACTATTTCAAACATTGATTGTGAATAAAGACCTGTGGAAATGAGATATGTAAAGAATACATTAGTCAGAGTAATGTCTGGCACACTTTACAGAAGATAGAAGAGACTCTGAAGGACAATTACATGCTTTGGAAGCCCTAGTCGAGAATGTTGACATGGTCGTCGTGATTATCAACAACGCCAGGAAATGCTAGTTGGCGGTACAATGATTTTATGAGCATATCTGGCTTTTGATATCAAACACAAATATGAACTCTCTCTTTTAATTTGCATACTGAAAATATACTTGATGTCTGTTTCACAAAAGACAGGGCACTATAACTATATCCTATAACCCACCATGGATAAAAGTTTCTTGAGCAAGTGTGGCGCCCATATGACACGTTGTAATGTGGATGTCAAGCTCCTTTCATAATGTCTGGCAAAAAGAGGGAGCAATGGTGATAGAAAGTAGTGTAGTCAGCAACTGCTTTATCAAGGTGATACATAGGCAGAACCGTATTAGAATTGATGCGTGACCTCATGTCTTTTATACAGTGTAGGGAGAGATGACCTCTGACTGAGTATATTTTAGTCTTGATTTGACAAGGCCATTTGAGCTCACTTAGTCACAGGTTTTTTCAAGTTGCTATGACAGCTTTCATTTTTGTCCATTCTCTTATACAGTGGGATGTCGAAGACCTACACACAATTTAACGCTTTGATGTTTAGATATAATGGGTTCACTATGGTTACTTCCGGTGGCCAGGCGGAGTCCGTCAAAGGTGACCCTCTGGCCTCCTTTAGTATTCATATATAGGGCTTGGAAGTTTTTCTCGGAGATCTGAACAAATAATCACAATATCAGGGGTTTGACTTCGTGGAAAACTATAAGTAATAAGCATATGCAGATGTTGTAACATGTTTTTGTAAGAATTTGATTCAGGGAAGGGTATTTAAAGGTTTTGAAGATTTTCAAGAATATCTGCGTCTTCATTGAATAAAACAAACGGAAGGTATGTGGATCTGGAAAACGAGATGGAGCAAAAATACGCTGAAATACAGTTGGTCAGCATGGCATGAAGAATTTTAGAGACATCTTATTATACTCATCTCTGCACAAGAAAGTGAACAAAACAAGATGCATTTTGGGACAAAGATATGGATCGATTAGATAACAAGTGACCTTTCAGTGGAGAATCGTGTTATTTGAAGGAAAGATCTCATTGTTAAAAATCATTTGCTAGTGTCAAAATTCGATGTAATTAGTGCCAATATTGAAACATACCAGTATGTTTTATAGACATGTGAAGAGATGATGTTGAGTTTATGTGGAGGTCAGGATAAATATCACAGCGGGCTAAATGTATGCAAGTATGCGGATGGTGGCACTTAAATTTCTATTTTTAGATGTGTGTAGGAAAACAATGTGCTCCAAATGGATCATAGTATATGATGACAGAGTCTGATCATAATTGGAAATATCTTTTTTGACCTATGTAACGGTTGTGGCGCGGAAATTTGTTTTATGTGTAATTACTGCATTAACACCTGGCAAAACATTGGTATTGCCTGCATTTTACCGTAGTATGTCTGTAGCATGCGTCAAACTAAGAACGATTATCATTTGGGCTGATCGAAAGTTCAGAACTTCTATACTTAATTCAACTTGTTTGGAAAACAATTTATTTCTCTGACAGACGAAAGTCGATTGTATTTGAACAGGCTTATACATGAAGCGTGGTGTACGCTATGTGTATCACATTTTCTGATAGGTTACGGATTGTGTAAATTTGATTTTGGAGAGATAAAAGGTGTATCAATAATATTGCCATGATATTTTAGCTATTGTGTCACAGTAAAAAAGAAATGGGAAGTTCTTTCGTCAATCTATTACAATCGGTACTAGCGAAAATGATTTATTGAGGAACAGTCTTGCCGTTTGATTTCAGAATACAAAGTTAAAAACAAGAGATGTTACATCACTTTGGTTAATGATAGTAAATAACGTGTTTGCTGAAGGTTTTTTTCCGTTCAGTATGGAATCAGGAGATGGAGTGGTCACGTTATTATCATCCCCTTTTCGTGTACAATAGAAGTTAAGATGGGGTGTTTCAGTTTAATTACGGCACGATATTTTATACCACTGACAATTGTTTAAAAGTGGAGGCAGGTAGATACATTTGTCGCATTTTTGTGAAACAAGCGATTGATAACCTCGTGCCCACATTATTTGCCGGAATTTAAATTCAGGTTTGAGATATTAAGGCAGCTTTTGTGATAAATTTGGTTTTAATGGGCATTACATTTGAGGGATTTGACCAAGAAAGAACTTGATCTTTGGTTGTCATAAAGTTGGGAAAGGGCCTTACAAACGACTGTTAATCACCTTCGGTTCTCATTGTTAAAGAGAATATCGAATCTATTTCATAAGATGCAAGAAATCAGACTTGTATTAGGTGGTCTTTTGGATTTTTAGCGAGTGTCAGATTACCAGATATCAGTAGAGGTCCAAAACAGAATGAGTTAAAGGAAAATGTTCCCTACTACAGAAAATGCGTCCCCAGTTGAGAAGTCGTGTGTCTAACCTGTGGTAAGATTGCTTGTTTCTATGATTTATGGTAAGCATCAATGTTATTGATGTTTTTGATTAGTTAGTTACATTCGGTTCTTTTTTTGTGATTTTTTATTTGTGATTATAATGATGTTGTGTTTTGTAATGTTCTAATTTTGAAAACCAATTAAAAACTTTAAGAGAAAAAAAATTCAACAAAGG
>JZLH01S0011115.1:4715-16531 GCA_001188425.1 Eucidaris tribuloides
AAATTTGAAATTCAAACTTTCATGCTTGAATGTATCCTGAGTATTTTCGACATTGAAGGACACCATTGAAAAGCTGATTTTATCTTCTCTCATATGATACTACATTTGTGAAAAACTAGCGTTGCATCAGTGAGAAAAGACAATCTGAAATGATGCTTGCTTTCAGAAATGTTCCAAAATGCATTCATTAACAGTTTTCTGGAATTGGCAGCCAGCAAGCAATAGATTACCCTTGCGAGCATGATTCGGAGCCTATTGTTGTGTCCCGAGCAAGATATTGTGTGAAGTCAGCCGTGCGTGAATCTCATTCTTCTGCTCGCCTCTCGTTCTCAAAATTTATTCATTTAAAAAATCACGCTAAAACAGGCATGTTTTAATTTTACTTGTTCTCCGGCATACGTAATTCATTTTTTTACGCCTCAGGTGTGCATATAAAAGAGAAAATTCTGAAATTTTGACGTCATCTTTTATTTTTCAAAAAACAATTAGCATTTTTACCATGAAAATGGACTCAAAGATGGAATATGCGCGTGCAAATGAAATTTTGGTAGCACCAAATATCCATTGTTTTAGTTCAATTATGCGTGAACGAATATAAAAAGTAGTATATCAAATGAAAGAAGAGGAAACAGAGCTTTACAATCATACCTAATTTATTGAAGAAACTATTCATTATGATAGAATATTTTTTGCGATGAAAATCCGGTTTCCTTTTTTCTGGACACAGACTGTATATAAATATAGTATATATATTATATATATATTTATATATACTACATGACAAAATTTCAAATATAGCATACAAAGCAAATTCCAGTTTTGTTACACACGAACGATTACATTATAATTTTTGATATCATAGGAATTACAATATTGGGGGGGGCAAACATATCGATTTGGGCCCGCAAATAATTTTTGACAATTTGAAACTTCATATTATGGCCAATGCAAATATATGTGTAAATAGCATTGGACAAGCGACTATAAAACATCAACACATGGCATAAAATACACGCCCATGTTGCATAATTTATGGAATACTTTAAAAACATTAAGAAGTTGCCATTTTTTCCGTGAACGCGTACGTCTAGGATTAATATTTGTTCACCCTAGGTGAAACAATTATAATCTAAGTATTTTCAAGGAATTTTGAGGCATTTTGCGTATGGCGTCCCGACTGGACACTAAAACCTGTGTTTATAAATGGCGGTGTTGTTGTTAGTTGTTCGTAGTTCACGATGTGTTTTTACGGCGCGTTATTAGACTTGTAACAGACACTATTCTGCTGTTAATTTAATGATAAATGGCATTCGATCGAAATTTATCAGTTTTCGGTTTTTTTATTACTTTAATTTAATACTTTTTCATGATTTTTTGTGGATTAAAAAAAAGAATTATATATAATTGTTATTGCGCTAAAACGTACTTAAGTTTTTACTTAAGTCATCTCATGAAATCCAAAACTTGCTTCACATACTGCGTTTTTGTGAAATAAACACTTGTCTCGAAAATTTTGGACGATATAGGAGAAAGAACTTAAGTATCGACAAAATATTCCATAATTATGAGCATGAGTGTACTAACTTACAAAATTGTCCATTTTTCGGCGCGCTTTGCGCACAAAATTCCGTATTACAATTTGGCGAAATTTTTTGACATTTTTTTCACTTTTGTCCTCCCCCCCCCCCCATCCTAAACATGGATCGACGCCCCTGTCTTCGCCAAATGATAGTTGTACCAAAGGTAATTGAACAATGGCTTCAGGTTGTTCTTCCGGATGTACGTGGATTCTGATTAGGCAAAGGCAAGACGCTTATTGAAAAGCTTGCCATGTCTAGGAGTGTGTGTGTCTGTGTGTGTGTGTGTGTGTGTGTGTGTGTGTGTGTGTGGGGGGGGGGAATGAGTGAGTGGGGAGGGTGCTTCTGGCTGACAAGAAAGACAAAAACTCATGGGAATTACAGAACAAAATATTATACTTACATTTCATGACGAAAGATTGATTAACTGTTTAAATATCTTCTTTTGAAGATTAGACCAAGGATAAATGTTCATAGTCACAAATGTTAAATAAACTAACTCTCAATTCTATTTCTCTGATGGGGATGACTCAAAGACCCTTCACCACCAAAGAACGTCACGATACCAGAGGAGAGCACATTTTCCACCAACATAACAGTGACCTGGTCAGAACCACTGGAAAAGAACGGACGGTTGCCAGGGTACATCCTGGAAGTTCGAGGATCGGAAAGTCGGACTGGATTCATCGAGAGAGGTACTCTTATCCTTCTTTCTACAAAACACGTAGTCAGACTGACTCGAAAAAGGGGTCTGTCGCAGGCCAACCCAGTGACAGGCCAGGTTTTATCCTGAAATACGCCACATTTGACTCTCATGTAGGGAAGATTTTGACACCGAATTGTGGCAGATTTGACTCGAATTTAGTCACAAATGATCGTCATCAGAAACATAGCTGATCCCGTGTCAGGATGTGACCCTAACAAACCCCCGTTTGAGTAAGTTTGAGACCGTGTCCCTGTTGACCGCCCTGTTGATACTGTGTTGCAGGATTCTGTGCTGGATGACGACAAAAAGGGCTTAAAGGGCTTGTGTACCATTATATTGCAAACACTAGTTGCTATCAATTGTGGCGAATAACGCAGACATGGATATATATCCGCACTCATTCATTCTTGCTGATTTTGTTTTCATAGTGCATTCAGCAACCATGTAATATTACAAATTGGAGATGCGCTAGTACACGAAATCAATAGCTAATAAAATTGAATTCAGTACAGATCAGCTACGCTAAGGTGAGGTAAAACTTAAAAGACTGGTTGTTTATCTTGGTGACCTTGGTGCGCAGAACATAAGGGGATGAAACTGAACTTGGTTAGGTTTTTGTATTGATGACATCAAACTGGTTCAGATATTAACCTGTTGGCTACGGGAACCGGATGTGGCCTGTGTTAACTCTATGGGATTTTCAGAATCTCGGAGGCAACAGGTTAATGTGTGTAGGGACTGTAGTTGAACGACGACTGAATTCAAATATGACCTTCCCTTTGGTGGTAAACTCTAGATGCGATACGCTGACACACGTCACCTGGTCCTATCCGTTGCCCACATATATTTCCGAATCAGACTGATATTTCACACTGTTGTACGCTGTAAAGAGTAGCTTTAAATGCTTATGTAACTCAAACTAAGGGTAAATCAATGCCATATTATAGTGTGTTTTTGTTATTTTTGTTACATATGGCAAAACCTAAAACATATAAAAGTGAATATTTTGCTCTCGGTAAATTGTCTTAAATCCTCGCATCATTTTTTTATAATCTGGTTTCTGTAAAGATTGTAAAAAAAATCTTTATTGTAGAAGTTTCTTCAAGCTTATAAAAAAGGCGTTGTTTGATATAATCGTTTGTGCGTTCAGTCTGATTAAACTACGCCAGTCGGTTTGTTAAGTTTTAAAGACAGCACGTCCGTTTGCAGATCACCACAAAACCACGAAAACATTAACAAAACCTAGAGCAAGTCAGGCAAGTTGTATATTCAAAATTTAAAATTCAGATGTCATGAAAAATTCAAATAATACACATGAACGATGCGTAATTAATAGTCTATGCCTCAGGCTTTTGGCAGTTTTGTTTGTTGAAATGTTGAACTGTTGTTCTGTTGAAATATCTGTATACTATTTAATATGACAACACAAATTATGAACATAATTTGTTCTTCAGAAGCAATCATTTAACACTTTTGTAATATTGTACTTCAAAAAAATTCAGGACTTCACACACGATAACAAAATGGGAACTGTAACGCAGACTAATACTTTTTTCGTGGGACGAAAACAAAGTCATTTTGAAATTTAACGGCAGAAAGTTTTGCATATACAGCAAGCTTCCAAATGTTATAATTTTAGAGATGGTCTAACATCAGTTTTCTTCCGTTTGTTATGGTGATTAGCGATTCAAAATTTTAAGCTTATAAAAGGGACGGACAATCTTTAAAATATATTTTGGATTCACAAAGTACTTTCTTGCAACAGAGAAGGGAGATGGTACCGTATAAATACATTAACTTCACAATTACACAAGTTTCTACACCGAGTCCCGTACTCTACCTATCGACAGTCATGCTAAATGTGTTCAATTTTGGAAAATATTTGCACTTACAGACATACCCAACACGGGGACTAACTCTTACGTGCTGGAAGGCCTGGAGCACAAAGTCTCGTACGAACTATGGATGAGGGCGTATAACATAGAAGGGGACGACCAGCTGATAAGTGAACGATCCTCTCCGTCTCTGTTCGCAACCACCTTGGGTAAGGGTCTGTTCCAACTTTCACAAACGTGTCAAAATGTACAGGAACCCCGGAACTAGTTATTGCAAAACTGCTCATTCAGCGGCAGATCGAGGAATTAGGGAGTTGCCTCGTCTGATCTTCTTCTCTCTTTCGACCGTGCCCATAAACTAGGGGTGCATGGCCACAGCGAAAGCAATTACTCTCCATCGCAACGTATACACTCTTAAGAATTCCGGGTCAGTCTGGCTCGAAGAAAGGATCCGTTGAGGGCACATCCGGAAAAAGGTCAGGTTTAACCACATTCCGGGTCAAGGTTGATCAAAATATGAGTCAAACTGACTTGGATTTTGGTCTAACTTGACCCGGAATGTGGTTCAACCTGATCCTTTTCCGGGTGTGCCCCCAACGGATGCTTTCTCCGAGTCAGACTGACCCGGAATTTTTAAGAGTGTATATTCTGTGATATCTCCTCTGTCATACCAATCATCCTCATATCCTCTCTTACCATCGTCCATAACCCTCCTTTTTGGTGTATACTTCCCTTTTCCTAGTGGCACCATTTCCGACATATTTCTCCCTATAGGCCTACTATCTCTTCTTGTATACAAGTCACCACCACAGTCTTCCCTCTCTCGCCTTATTCCGCAACCTTCCTACATTTTCTGTTCCTTTTGCAAACGTATTCCTAACCGTGTCCCTTCTTGTCACTCCGAAAGATAATTACAACATCTTCAACTCTGCCATATCGAACTCTTCTTCCTTCCCTACTGTGATATGTACTGTCTCAAGCCCGTACATCATGGCTGGTCTAACCACTGTTCCATAAATCTGCGCCTTTGTTCTGGCAGATATACCCTTCTGTCAAACATCACTCCGGTCACTTTCTTCCACCCATTCCAGCCTGCCTATATTCTCTTCTTGACTTCCCTGTTGCAAGCACCTCTAATACAGACCCAAACATTTTGAATAACAGAAAATGTCGATCACGCTCAAAGTAAGTGCATAATGATGCAGAAGCTATACTGTTACTTCGGAGATCAAAATTAGCTTTATAGTGCCAATACTGATTTTAAGAAAAACAAAGAACGTCGATGACAGTCTAATGGTGTCACCAAAGATGTGAAGGAGCCAACTTCTCAGGGTGCCATAAGCCTTAAAAAAAGGAGATGCATGTGAATACTTACTCTCAGCACCCACCGCTCGCGCAGGTTGGCCTGAATCCGGGGGGGAGGGGGCCACTGCGTTAAAACACAATGTAGCACCAATGGCACGTGTGAAATAATGCGTGAAAAGGGTTGTTTTTCATAGCCGAACGGTGTATACGCGTACATCGAAAAGGGTATCAAAATCGCCAAAATCATGGGAAAAGGGTATTCTTTAAATAGAAAGGTTTACTTTAAAAGGGTATCTTTTCAAACTTGAATACTTTTTAGGGTATCTGAGATAGCTGATAATTACAGTACTTGTTTAGGTATTCTGAGATGAGACCAGATAATTTACGTTGTTTAGGGTCATTTTGAAAGGTCCATACACGCGCATGGTGTTACACTTGTAATGACAGTGCCCCCCCCCCCCCGGCCTGAAAATGTACATGGGCGAACTATCAAGAAGTTTTGCTTGGAAACGATGCCTGGTCGATCTGTCTTGAGGTACAAGCTTATTTTATCATTTATTCTTATTTTATTTATTTTTTTTTTTTACTATCATTCGTTTCCTCTTTTGAATCAGAACAAAGCTTGAGAACAGCATTCGTAAATCTCCTTTTCCGGGGATTAAGTCTACGCAACATATACTCTGAACAGTTCAAAGCCTGAAATGGGATAATTTTGACATACGTTGTCATTAAGATAACAAAACTGTTGCGTGTTTTCTTATTTCTTGGAATGTATTTTCATCTTTTAAGAATCCCCTGTTCTTAGATTGCATGTTTACCTATTTACGGCTTATGTGTATTTTTGTTTAAATCTAATTTGGTTTATCTCCAAAATGCATTACTGAAAGAGGACATGTGTGAATATGCGCACACTTGCCCACCAGTCGCCCAATGTAGGAGCAGCCCTGGTTTCCACGAGTGTGTCTGCAATGAAGGCTATGACGATGATAATGGTCGTTGTGCGGACATCGACGAGTGTGATGCAGCTAATGGCACCAGGAGGTGTGACGTCAATGCTCGTTGTATTAACGTCATCGGGTCTTACTTGTGCACCTGTCGACCTGGCTACACCGGAAATGGATCGCATTGTGTCGGTAAGTGTACTTTAAATGCACACTGTAAGAAATGTAGGGTCAAACTGACCAGGAAAGGGTCTGCCGGGTCGACAACCGAAACAGGGTCAGATTAGACCAAAGGCTCCAGTCTCTGTTTACTCCGATTGTTTCGCTGAGACATGACTGGCTCCACTTACCTCCGTGTATGGGGAAGGTAGGAAAATGTCATTTTTGATAAATATTTCCCCCAAACACACAGTGTACCTCTGTCTATGGTCAGATATGACCAAGACTTTGATGAAATTTGATTCTCACATTGGTAAATTTGTCATAGTATTTGGGTGTGACCCCAAGGGATATTTTTCACAAGTCAGTCTGACATTTGCAGATTTTTCGTCACCATAAAGATATGATTACTAGATTCCAAATCTATGCAGGCGGCCTTAAATGTATTATATATGTGTTGAACAATAGGAATAATGCTAAGAGTCTAAAAATGTCAACGATGTAGGGATGAAAGCGTGATAATTAATGTATTGCACTTTCTCGAGTGCCGTAAATTTTGTAGTATACCTTTTTTTGTTTTTGTTTTGCTCTTTTTGTTTGGGGGGGGGGGTATAAACGAAAGACTGTAAAGACACATTGGGGCAATCCTGTTATTAACATCAACGATGCTTTTTATTATGCCGAGTCTGTTCAATCCCAGGACTTTGGAAAAAGGGATAATTTGCGGCGAGATAAATGTTCATGCGTCTGATATGGTTCTTTTTCGTTTCACGAAATGTTATAACCAATCATTGTTTTCCTCGCATTTCAGCAATTAATCTGTGCGATGCAAACCCTTGTAGTAATGAGGGAACTTGTATCACATCCGACGTGGGCACATTTTTCTGCCGCTGTGCGCCTGGGTTCAACGGACTGACCTGTGAAATAGAGATAATTCCTGAAGGTAGGTCTTATCATCATCCCGGGCCATCATACACTGAGTGTAGAAAGCATGAAGGTACAGATGCTGTGATGAAGTGGATAATTCTCCGCTTTTTACGTGTAAGAGTCTGGGTTCGATTCCTGCCACCCACATTTTTTGTCGTTCATAAGACTTTATTATCTTAATAGAAGTAGAAGTCATAGTCAGTGGCGAATCTAGAAATTATGGCGCCCGGGGCAAACAATGACATCCCCCCCCCCGTGGCGGATCTACCCGGGGTTAGGGGGTTTCAATCCCCGCCCCTTGGGCTGCCAAGTGGAACTGTGATGTGCATATAGAAAAACGCCACCATGTTTAAAAAGCATAGGAAAACACCACAACACCCTTAAACTTAGCATAAAAGTACTATTAAACATGCACAATTTTCAATTTGTATTATCGCGCCGAAAATTTTTGACATTTTTTCATTCATTTTTGCCCCCCATCAGCAAAACAGATCGACGCCCCTGGATCACCATCCCCCTCGCCCGAACTTATTGACTATAAATGCAAAGGAAAAACTGACCAAGCGGTAGATTGTCTTTGCAAAATTATGCGAGGGATCGGAGCGACCAAGCTTTAGAAAATAACCCTATGAAAACCTGTTTTGCTAACGCACTTTAACCTGTGGACTGGGAGGGAGGGACGCATAATTCCTGTTAGGTTCAAAACTTTTCTTACCTTCTTTTTTTTCTTTCCCTTTTTTTTGCATTTTTTTCGCCCCCCTTAAAGTGGCTCCCGGGGCACGTGCCCCCAATGACCCCCCCCCCTTAGATACGCCACTGGTCATAGTAATATTGATCATAAAATAATAATAGTAATCATAAATGTATTATCTTGATTGTTATTATTATGAATCATCCAGATTATACATTACCTTTAATAGATTGTATGTCTAATTAGGAAGCTTAAAACCCTAAATATGTCCCCGATGATTCGCAAAGGTCCTATTTAGTTAGAGTCAGTTCATCATTGCAGTACAGTGTATTAAGGTAGTTGAAGGTAATAGGGCCTGCTTATGACAAATGACTACTCAGTACAATATATTGAACCTGTTTTCTACATAAAGTCATCATGAGAGGGCAGTGACTCTTAACATGCCAGGGGATTTAAACCTCTATGGACTTTATGTGTATTATTTGGTACAGATTTGCGACTTCGGCACGTTAAGAGTTGGACTGCAGTAATTGCTTTTGTCAGTTGCTTTAAATAAATGCATTCACTACAATTCCTTCTTTTTCTCTTTCTAGTTTCTTCTGTATTCGTCGTCTTATTCTTTTTGTTCTTGCTGCTGTTCTTTTTCTTCTGCTTCCTGATTGATTTTCTTCTATTTCTCTCCATTCTCTAATCCCCTGTTCGACTTCCTTTTCCTCTCATCCTACTGCTATTTTGCTTCCTTTACCAGACCCACCATCCGTCATACTACACCCGAGCGATGTCTTCCCCCGTCTCTACGGCCGCGCACTATTCACGTGTGCCTTCAAGAATGTTATCTCCTTTTCATGGATGAAGGATGGTTTCAGACTTGGTAGCTTTGATAACACCCCCAGTCTTGTAATAGACCCGGTACAACCACAGGACCAAGGCCACTACAAATGCGTGGGTATCTCTCAAAGTGGAGACGAAATTCATACGAATGTGGGTCTTCTGAAAGTTCAAGGTAGGAATAAGCTGATTTTCTTCTTTTATGTAGTGGATAGGTTGCTTTTAAAAGTTTGTCTCGGCATGAAATGTCATGTATTTTTATGTATGTGGTTATGTTATTTAAGTGGTTTTTTGTTGTTGATATCTTCTCATTCCGGACTCCCATTTTTGAACACCAAGAGATCACACCATTGCTGCTATGTTTGCACAAGGTTTGTGCTTTACCAGTAAGAATTCTTGCAGATGGCCTGTAATTTGTAGGTTCTATTGGGTCCTCTCTGTGAAGAGGCTCACAGAGCCAGCTTTAATGTATAAGATTCATTATTTAATATTTGTAATAAATGTATATATTGGTTAACCTGATTTTAGTAAACTAAAAGCAAAAGATCACCCCATATCAAGTTTAATTCCGTTTAATTGGTTTGTCATTTATTTCCTGCGAGAGTAAGCTCAGGATGCAGTGAACTTAAATATTTTTTTCAAAGTGGCTACAAATATCTCCATATTTGTGTTCAGTTGCACATAGAAGTAGATACAATTTTGATGTCGTTTATATTCGTGTTTCCGTGGAACTAGTATCCACTCTATGTTTATTTAATTTATAAATCATTACTTAGATCCCCCCCCCCCGGAAAAAAAATGTATATCACCCATTTGATATGCGATTGATGTTTGTTAATGTATTTCGTTATCTGCCGTTAATCTTTTGTTTATTTATACCGACAATTGTCAAATCAAAGACGTTGCGACGTATCCATCGTCGATTCGGTTAGCCCGCAATTTCTCGTCAAGACTTAATGACAGGCAGTCTGAAGAATTTAGAACATTGGAGGCTGAAATCCAACCACTGGTGAGTACATAGTGTAGAGTACTCATTCACAAATCATGTCATATATCGAGCAATTTTTTTGACGAAATGTGCAATCGCAATTAATGCATTGTATAAACATTGAATTCCCCTTTCTTTTGTTTGTTATTGATAGAGTGAATTGAAATTGAAACATATTTGATATTGTTGAGTTCGAAAAATGTTTCTACAGCCGAAAACCTTCACAAAGAAATCACAAAAGGTCCCTTCTTTTACACATGTAGCACTTTATTACGCCAAACACAAAACCGGTTCGTTCTTTGACGTTAGAGTCCACGTTGTGCGATATTGTGGCAGCCTTGATGACCTATAGATCGGGTTATTGACAGTTGGTCTACAGCCATTCAGTCAATTAGCCATTGCGTTCTCATGAATTTATGCTTGCAACGCCCAAAATTCCAACCCTAGCCCAAGCCCAATTCACCAATTCAATCCAACCCAGTACCCTTATTCCAGTCCTAATCCCTTTACCGCTGGACTAACTGGGTAGTAGCACAAGTAATTGTAGACCAAGTGACAAGGCACCGATTTGGGTACGCCTCATACACCTATGGCCTATTGCCCCCAACTAACAGTTTTGGAATAGGGTTAGGAATAGGCCTATAGGACATGTAGGATAAGACCAGGCATTAGAATTAGCTGATTGGGGTATGACTCTGGAACACAGTTGTCTATAGAGACATATGACCTTTATCTTTGATTTCATCTGATTCTGATTTATCCTTATAGTACTGGAGATTCATTTAATGCTGAACACGGCTTTGGAATAGGGATATGATTCGGATTGGGTTAAGGGTATGACGCTGGCACAGAAGTTTTTAGCGATGTACAAAAGTAGAAAATCTCATATTTCCCTTAACACCTCCTTGTAGGCGATTATAAGACCAATGACCGTCCTCTAAGATAATATTTGAGATTTTACTGCAGTGTACGTGTTTTACGGTCTGACAAATACGTATTTCTATTATGCCAAATCTTTAATTCTCGCTATCGACAATTATATGGAGTTCGGCATTAGAGGGCGTTATAGTCATTGAGGGCATGCGTAGTTTTCACGTTGGTTCGACTTGTGTGACCAACCTATTTCCAGCTTCCATAGATAATATACAGGGACGTCTGCCAAATTCACGATTTTACTAAATAAGGTCAGAGTGTCACAAATTTGCGTTATGATTTCATGTGACCTTTACAGGTAGCATCAAAATTCGTTGGGTATACGCCACAAATTTTAAACCAGTCATTTATACGGGACTTTGCAATTGTCAACCAGTGTTATTGTATATATATAAAAGCGGAAGTTAGCGGGGGCCCAAATTCACTTGGACAGCGCGCCCTCTACTGCGAAATTCTGGTGAATGATGAATTGTCGAGAGCGAGAATTGAATACTCACTGAGTTGCGTTTCAACTAGATACAACAAGGATTACAGAACACCCAAGGATTCGACGAACCACCCGCGGTCTATATCAACGCCTTCCGGAATGGAAGTGTCATCGCCGATATCAACGTCTATGTCATCAACAGCAGTCGTCCCGACGTCGACGAGGTAAAATTCATCACGAACACCCTGATGAACGTGACCAAAACTCTGGTCATCTTCGACAATGGAGAAAACTCTTCGTCGATCTACGTGGAAAGTTCTGGTAACGAAATGACACAAAATCATTGATTACAAATTTTATGTGAATAGAATTTGGAGTGAAAAGCATATGTAACCCTAACTAGGATTTTATTTTATTTTATTTTATTTTTTTTTTGGGGGGGGGGGGTAAGGGCATTATGATCATATCAATTTCTTAACAACAGAAGACGACCCTCTTT
>JZLH01S0011116.1:22779-34919 GCA_001188425.1 Eucidaris tribuloides
GTACTCGCCTGCTGGAACCGTACAAGGTGTGCTTTCCCCCACGGTCTCGGCCCAGGGAATTTTCCCCGGCGTTCCCGGCCTTCACCCACGCTTTCGTGGGCTGTTTACCGATCGCCGGGTCAGTCCCTAACACTAGCCCGGCTAGTCCCCTTCCGCAGGCCTTGTCGACCGTGGTTTCCTCAGGGCCGGACTGCGGCCTCACTTTAGGGCGTTCATTTGTCCGGCGGCACAAGTCCTGTGCTTCCAGAGATCTTGTCCCTACCATTCGGTTGTTTCTATACTAATGATGGATGACCCCGGGGCGTGCTGCATGCACATACATTTCTCCGTGGGATCCAACATGGGACATTGCCCGTGAAATGTCACCTGTGCAAACAGGGTGTTCCCATGTTCTACACGCCCGGACCTGGGAACCAGCACAGCATTTCCCGGTGTGCGAGTGTGGTTGGAAGCGCATGCCGTCTAATCGTTCGTGAAAGCGTCTTCCAGCGCGTACACTCGACACGGGGCCATTAGGCAGATTGACTACGTACGGGTGCCCGTGTTTTCGCGGGCTTCCCACGGCCAGGGTTCAGCGTGGGAACGGACAACACGGGCCTTTCCCCGGCTTTTCCCCGGCGTCCCGGCCATTGTTCGAGGTTGCTTACCCGCGTTTTCCGGCGTGTTCGCCCGTGTTTCGCAGCGCAAAAAGTTTTTTCCGTCCTTCTCCGGGCGATCTTGCAGCTCCATTTTCGGGTTGTTTACATGCTGCTAACCCTTGGCGCCTCCCTTTCGGCGTTGTTGTGCGCTTCGCTCGTTTGTCGCCCGCATTGTTTCGCAGGTACTATTCCAGCTCTGTTCTCAGGGGTGTTAGCAACCCGTTCTTCTGGGGTTGATACCCGACTCTCGCGCCCACTACGAGATACCCTTTGCGCAAGGTTTCTCGACCACTTTCACAGGTTTTTATCGACCGATGTTTTCACAGAATGGTCGCAACAACCGTTTTTTGGGGCTTATTTCGCCGACCCCCGTACAGTACGAGTACCCGTCGCTTTGCGGGTCACTCTCAACTCGCTGTTCTGGCAGCGCGGTCGCAACCCGTATTCAACGGCCTATTACGCGACCCCCTACCGTAGCTCGAGTACCCGCATCTATCGCGGCGCTACTTTCAACTCTTTTTCCGCAGGCGGTTGCAATCCCGTTTCTCAGTGGTTTTTATTCATGCGACCCCGCCATTCACGAGTACCCGTTCTCTCGCACGACTCGAGTCTCGTGGCGCTTGAATACGATCCCGGTTTCTCAGGCGGCGCTCTCCCAAAGGTCAGGCGTGTCTCTTCAGCGACGCAAGCTAGCGGAGGTACCCCGCATTCTCGCAAGGTTTTCAAGAGACCGCGTTCGCGAGGTTTTCACCCTGCGCGAAGCAGGTGCGTCCCCGTGTTCCCGCTGTCGACATCGGGAGATCGGACCCCTTCTTAACGAGCACCTCCAGCCACGCGGTCACTAGGGCATTTTTCAAGTTTGTCGTGAATTATGCACATCCAAAGAAGCCGTGCCCCGCTAGAAGCGCAATGACGATACACGTGCGTCAAACAACCGAAACACAGAAGATGATAATTAACACTCCGTTCCCGCGGAACCGGTTTGTCGGTTCGTTTCCGGACGGACCAAGATATAAGAGGCGAGTTGAGAGAGGTCATGTTCCGTTCTGGCCCCCACGGCCCGATGCAACGGTGGGCTAGCAATAGTCGCCTAACCATACCGCGGAGACCCTTACCGTACTATGGGCTCACGCATTCACAGCGACGTTAGGACGCTCCGTGATATATTCACGGCTTTCGGGCGCCCTTTCTCGCGGAACCCTATTTGGTTTCCATCCGAACCGGCTGGGTCCTTCCATCGCAACTTCTTGGATTCCTGCTGACGCGATTTCCACGTGCTGTGTCGTTACCGTAATCAAGCAGGACCAGAGTTTTCGGGGATTCCGCATTACCGTATCGGAGTGTTTGGTTGGGATACATTCTTAGCTATTGGCATCCGTGTGGAACGGCTTTCACAATAGACCCCCCCCCCATGGGTTCCTTCACCAAGGAATGCACGGTGGCATCGAATGTCCCCTGGGTGGAACCAGGGCGCGCATCCCCTGCGCCACTTCAGCCGCCCGCGGATGCCGATCCCGGTCTGATCGCGCGTCTTTCTCCTGTAAGACATCCCCGCTCTCTTCGTTATGGCCCGCGATGCGAAAACAGGGCTTTCCCATTCGACTACGGGCGGTGGTTCCAACAGGTGTTACACGCCCAATATAGTTTTGCCGGGTTTACCACCGACTCAAACTACGTTGGGCTAGTCCAGCTCTCCGTATTCTGACCGTATGTTTAGGCGGATGCCGATTCTGAAGCCATAAGACTGGGTCGTTACTGGGATCTTCCGCTTAACTCCTTTAGATGCCACTGTGTGCGACCATGCCGGTACACGATATAGCTGACCAAAAGACTGACACGGTGCCTTGGGGCGATTGCCCGAAATGACAAAGAGCTCCGTAATTACCAAGGTATTTACAAACAGACCAGTACCGGGGAATGCTGCCGAGTATGGGCGAAAAAGTAGTCAAAGAAATTTTTTATTTCCTTCCCGTGATAAGTGTACGACTTCCCAAACGCGCATCTAGTCTACCCCCTTTACTTCGCGTCGGAGTGTGTTAAAGTGTTTTTTAACGCACTTCGCCAATCTCGTTGGCACCCGCTTCACACATTCGTTCCGACGCGTTACCTAGCGGAGCTAAGGACCCACCGATGTTTTTTCCGCCCCTCAGTGTGTTAGCAACGTGCCTAGCCCTGTTGTACCACGAAGTTCTAGTTACGCTCGCTTATTGACTCACTTAAATTAGCTGGCCATTGTAGGTCATTACAGTCCGGTTCCTTTTTCAGACAAGTCTAGTCGACGCCTCGACCGTTACCCCCCTTTCGTCCCCAGGGGACTTACGACTGAGACTCAGGTGTCAGCCCGTTCGATTTCCGTTCCCAACGGCGAATGGCGAATGGCGTACGCCACTTACCGAACGTTCTACCCGCCCACACGGGGACCTTGTTCCCATCTCACGGGTTGTATGGTCCATTCTACTCTCTATTAAAACAAATTACGAACAGTGGAATTGTGTATTTCCGTTGTAGAGGTGTACAGAAACTGTAAACAGTCAACCCATCGGCGAGAGATTTACTTTGGAAAGTACCGATATGATGCTCTATATATGCAACTCAAAGCGGTGGTGAGGAGTCGACTCGATGACAGAAGTTAGGAAACTTAAATGAAATATATCAGCCCTAGCAGTGAAATTGTTTCATGGAATTTAGAAAGGTAAGTTTATAGATTTTCTGACAATATTTTTGTCGTTGATCAACTCCATCTGGCACTACAAAATTGGTCTTGTAGTCCCATTCATAAGATCCATGTAGTGTATACCCTTCAGCACACACGGTACACTGTACAAGGTACCCCATAGCAGCAGCGGTGTATGTTGTTGGATGCGGGTAACTCCTTTGTTGCAGCTCGTATCGAAGCTATACTGGGATGAAACTGATGTTTGTGCCACTAATAGGTGCAATGGTAATACCTACGGACTATACACAGGTAGCTCACCTAAGATTATACCGCTTATTTCTGAGTACCCTTCGGCGAGCGGTTTCTTCCGGGAATAGTTGTGCTACTCTCCTTCCATAACGTCGAAACTCAGGTGATCGATGAATGTCCTCAGCTTCATCGTTTCCTCTTTCCGACACCTTTTAAGCTAGCCACAACCATGGGGGTAATCATCGACTTTTATCTGAGTTATCTCGATTCACTTCTCTTCCCCCACGCACTCAACCTCAGGTCCGTTTAATACCGTAAATGCGCCTCATGATGGTTGTGAATGTTTTCAACTTGTCCGACTCGTAGTTAGTTAGTCGAGCAAACTGGCCGTCTCTGGGTCAACGTCCCATACAGTTACTGGCAGCTATTACCAATCTTGAAGTATGTTTACGTTAATTGATGTCCACTTAAATACTGCTTGCGTTACCTGTGTGTAATTGCTGTAAGCAGATTAACAATCACACAGGTTTTTTCCTGGATATCATGAGTATCTTGTTCCCTTCGTATTTTTCACGTACGATGGATGCCAGTTTTTCAGCAATATATGTCTCATCCTCCTTTCTTTTCTTGGACATTACAGCTTAGCTGTGTCCATGAAATGACTTATTTATAAAAAACCACAGTTCTGTGCCAATGCTTCAGTTGGCCTAAACGGTTCTGGGTTTTGTCCTTACACGAACTCCGCTAAACTTTTGTACCTCGCGGAGTTTAGCTACGTCTGCGGCGCCTGGCCGAGCCGCCCTTATCCACGGGCAATCTTCTCTCTCGAACTTGTCTACTAAAACTGGCTTATTACTGTTTTTGTCGCGTGTATTCCTGTCAACGCCGGAGTACTATCAATGCGCTTTATCACGGCGAGTGGCAGCTGTCTGCTTGATTCAGAGGCCTCCTATGTTATGAAAATCAATCGGTTAGCTCGGATTGCTGCAACAATATTCCTGTACTTCAATCCTTCTCTTTCTGAGAATGATAAACTTCGGTGTCCGAGTCAAATAATGGACTTAGACCATACCATAGTACATCCGTTGCGGTCCAGAGTGGTTATCTCTTCCAGCCCCCCTTACTGTAGTTCGCAGTGACATTTATCTTGCCGGGTCGTCTCTGCTATTTGAAGCGGCAGGCGAGCGAGGCCTTGTCTCAAGACCCTATCCGAGCCACGGACACTCGGGGCATAGCCGCCTCTGGCCCTGTTTAATGGGGCGACCCCTTAAGGACATCTTGCAGGCAGCTTACTGGGCTACCCCTAACACTTTTTTCCTGCTATCTGACGGATGTGTGGCAGCGGAGTCCCAGTTTGGTTCTTCTTCCCTACGTGGCTGCCGTGTCGCATTGACCCTTTTCGCTTGTTGTCGCTCCCAGCGGGAGTTGTTCCGTGGTACTCTAGCATAAGTTATGGATTCGGTAGGTAAGTACGATTACGCCTGTGGATTTAGGAGTGTCAGTAAGTGATCACCTTATCACTAGTATATCGTACTTACCTACCGAAGCCCGCCCTTCCTGCCCCTTCGCTCCAACGTCCGGCGCTCGACGAGAGGAGTGCATTCTGGGGGAATGGAGGCATGGTGGGTTGGGCATTTCATGGCGGAAAAGGGGGGTTGACAAGTTAGTTTTTGGAGGGATTCTGTCGGTTGGCCCATTCGCGCGAGGGAGCGAAGCATAGTATGATCGGTAAGTAAGTACATATATAGTGGGATAAGTGATCACTACTGATCACTCCTATTCTAGGGTGTTTATTTGCTCATTTAAAACCTACTATGTAGCTCAGATATCAAAGCTGATAGTTTTTAAATTGACATGTTTTACTTTATTGGTACATTGGTCTTTTCATACTCAGTCATGGTGACTGCCCTCACTAGTCACTTTTGGCGAAAACATGTCATGATTGCCTTGTCCAAGTTTGAGTTTTCCAGTGTGCATGCGATGCGGTTGGCTTTCTTATGAATGCCTTGGCTAATGCCATCATGCGCAGCACAAACTACACCAACTTGAATGAAATTCTGAATGTATACAACCTGACTGTTTAGCAGTCACCTATGGACTGAATATGACAATGACCAATAAGTAAATTGATATATACTATACTCTTAATATCAGGTTTCATCATTTCATTATTTTTCTCATATTATAGATTTGGATTGAATTTGGGTTTGGTATTATTTTTTTTTTTTATATCATTTACAGCAACATTAGGATGAATATAGTGGCTAACCCAAAGCACTAACATATGAAAACATCTTGAAATTGTGCTTAGCACTTTATTGCTGCTGAAAAGTTGATACTTTTTTCTGGAAAAAACGTGTCCATCTTTATCGACATCTTTGGTCGAATTCAAATATTATATTTTTACACAAGGTAGAGTGTGTGTGATAAGGATCATGAAAACGTTGTGTAACTCAATTTTCACAAAAGTGAACGTTAGTACTATATTCACCGACCCCTCAGTTTTTCGAACAAGATTTTGGTAGTGGTAAATAGTATTTTGATGAACTACAACAAATTTGTTGCTTGTGATTACATAGCCGCTAAATCAAATATTTAAAGTACATTACAAGAATCACTGAAAAACTGGTTTCAATATGTGATGCGTGTTTGTCTTACGTTTGCTTGTTTCCATTTTTACCCAGGTGCACGGGGAACTCCAAACTCTGGCTCCACGCCAACAACACAGGTTAGGGGCTAAACCTCCTCCTCATCAGCCAGAGCAACTTCAACTCCCCGAACATGAAGCACTCCCTTTCCCTCCCCCTTCCCATCTGCCACAACGTCAACCCAGTACGGTGGAGCTCAGCCTCACGGGTAGCGATAAGAAGACGGGACCAACAACCGGTAGCCAAAGTTGCGGAGAGGGTGAGGTTAAGCCGTCAAGTCGGACTAGTAGTAGCAGCAAGAGTAGCGAACCGGATGTGTGCTGGGCTCAGAAATCAGCAGCATAGGGGTGAGTATGATACATGCAGCCAGGACTTGGAGCCATTTGTCGTGTTCTCTTTTGCATGCCTAAATTTACATCTGTGCCAAGTACACTGATATATTAGAAGAAATGCTATTTAAGAAACCTTCAGCGCAAAGTGTAGAGCTAGAAACACAGTTTTAGTGGATATATAAGTAAACATTCAAATTTTAATAAATTTAATATTTTGTCTCCAGTGACAAAAAAATCTCCTCGTAGTACTTGTCAATTTTTAAACAGTGCATGTAGGTCTCTTGTTACCTCCATGAATAGTGCCATAGTGCAGTAGGTTTGTACACACATGTAGATGACCTTACATTCCTTTCAGTGCCTGACACATGCCAGTATAACCGGCTGGTATTACATAAACACTGTAATCAGCCTGATATACCCATGGACCTACTTTAAGTCATGATATACCTAATGAGATTTTGAACACTGTCACTAGACCATACACAACACAACTGCACATTTTTCAAAATGTGAGTAATTTCTGATCTTCAGATTTCACAGGCAAGTCCTTTATGAATAGTCTGAGGACATGAATTACGTTTTGCTGTGTGTGGGAGGGTTGCAAATGAGATTCACTGCCTTTAACAGGGGAATCTGGAATAATAAACATGAAATAAACTTTACATGCACAAATAAAGCAAATTGGAAGGATTTATAATAAAATCCCACCTTCAACACATCCTCCTCGTGGGGTTCTACATGCATTATGTATTTTCAAACCATTGGGAACAGTTTGGTTTCAATCTTCTTCTTTCGTGTCTTTCATCTACGGTCAGATATTAGGTCAGGCTCTCGCACAGTAGAGAGCCCTCTCATTAGCATCAGCCAGATCCTCGATACAGCATTGTTTGACCAGTAGTGAGATCTCAGCAGGTGTTGCATTGACTGTTCAGATGTTCCACAGTCGCAGGCTGTATCTATGGCCTCAGCAAAGCTCCATTTAGTCATATTGGTCTTGTAGGGGCCCATGCCCGTGCGAAGTCTGTTCAGCGATTTCCATGTCTTAGTTTGGTTTCAATATAACATGCATTCTCCATAGACCCAAGCCCAAGATATCTCATTTTTAGTTTCCGATGAGTTTAAATTCTTTCTGATGCTGTTGAAGATGTAGTAAGTAATTAACAAAGTACAGTGTAGTTTCATTTTGTAAAACACAAGGCACAAATCAAGACTTTGCGTATCAAGATGAACTGTCATATAGTAACATTCAGCATGTTTCTATTGAACATACCGTATTTATCTGGTTAAAATTTGACCGGCTAATAGCGGTGAGCGGTGCGTTTCTACTGGATTGCATTTTCCGCAAAGTTCAATCGATCGTACAATTACCAGCTAAAAGTCTGTTGACCTTGGTTGCCGCAAGGTATTGGGGACGACCGAGGTCAAATTTATGCTCAATCAAACACATGCACGCTGCAGCCAGGGTTCATTTATTCCGATCACATGGTTTGTTGATTTCTGGTTTCTCACCAGCAAATACCGCAACTGGCTGTTTCTTTTGATGTCTTATGGTATCTTACGGTATAGCTCTCCGTTATTATCCTACAAAAAGAAGGATAATTAGCGGCTAAAGTTTAGTCGCTGAAAAGACGGCTAATGGTGGAGAAGATTTGTTTCTATTGGGCTCTTCTACTCCATCAGCCGGTTCATTCCGGAAAACTAGCTCAATAGATACACGCTGATTGACTCATTCTTTTTGCCGAAGTGGATGGGCGATACATCAAAACTCTGGGGAATTTAAGAGATATTTATAGTAAGTACTTGAAGATAAAAAGCATGATTGCAGGTAGTCCTCAACTTGGGGTGAAATTATTTGTAAACCAAGTAAACTGTGCAAGGATTCTGATGTGAAAATTTTGCGGTCAAAAGTAGGCTCATTTTAAAAGAGCTACTGTCAGTATCCATTGTAACAGGCAAATATGTTGTGTAGCTCTTTATGGGATCAATTTCTGTCGGGGCATGAGAGTAATTCAATACTGGTATGTTCATGCTTGATTCTCCTCAAGTAAATAAATTAAAGGTTTACATTCCAGGTAGTGTATACATCGGTATATGTCCACACTAATTTGCTTCTTGAGGCTTTTTCAAGTGTTCCCAACCAGGTCCTCTGCCTTTAACCCGTTGGAGACCAAGTACGAGTTAATTCTTTTTTGGGTCTATGGAAAATGTGTGTTATAGCAAAATCAAATCGTCTCCAACGTGTTAATGTTGTTTCTAACATCTTTGATTCTCACTCCTCACTGCGATCAGAAGAGTCTGAAGTTGAAAGATTAAATCAAAAGTGTTTCATACTTACAGCTGAAGTTAGTGATATTTGCAAATGATTTAATTTGAAACTGTAAATTGCTGCTTTTCTAACTGAATATCGTCACATGTATTAACTGCATCTTTTGTTTCTGTTTTACAGTATTACAAATCCCAAAGTAGCAGAACACCTCTCTCAGTCATTACAGTCGTGTTCCAGTATACAAGAGATTTTCCAAACTCTCTCCTCATATGGACTTTCGATACCGGAGAGCAAAGCGCGAGAGATCGAGGTTGAACTCGAGAGACTCACAAGCAAAATTGAGCACCTGAAGTGTCAGAACGATCTCTTGCAACTCTCGCTTGAGGAGAGTAAGACAAACGCGGACCGACTCACGATGCTTGTCGGGAAATACGAATCAAACAACACTGCCCTGCAGCTGGCGTACAACTACAGTGAGCAGACGATAGAGGCTTACGAAGTGCTTGTGGCATTGAAGGACAGTGAGCAGTCAGTGTTACTAGCAAACTGCAAAGCGGCCGGAGTTGGGATAGGCACAGGTCAGCTTGGTGTTATGTGTTTGATGAGCTACATGTACAATGTATGCTGATTGATTTACTAAGGAGGTTCTAACTTTATGGAAGACCCAACTCCACTGTGTCTCAAGCAGTTTCATCGCTAGGCTTGACATGGGGTGTGAAGTGTGACACACCCTAATGAAAATATCTGACAATAAATCCCTAAATGTTGTGAGCAAATTGTGCCATCTTGGCACCTTGTTTTGTGGGTTGTTGAACATATCTAAACATTTTTGCAGAATATTGTCAGCAAATTTAGCTTTCAAGCCTCTCCCCCTCTTTTTTTATGTTTAGGCTAAATTCAAATGTCATCCTCACTCATGGTGGGAATTGTGTTGGATAGTTTGATATTTTCTTTACTAAGTTGTCACCACATTTGGTCTGACTCCTCTACCATTCAAAAACTTCTGCCATTATCAAGTTATCATATTCTAATGTTTCTTGTAAAGTTTTAGGCATGCTGGTCCCGTCTTGCTACATGTAAAGAATTTATTGCAAAAATGTAACTTGCAAGCAATAATAATTGTATCCATGTTGTAATTTGTCAAATTTTCACACAAATTTGCCAAAAGAGAGCTCACAAAATGTGTATTTGGTAAAGTAGTTACCAGATGGGTGCATCCAATTTCAGCACAGAAATTACTTGTTGGCCTCCTATAAATTTAATGACCTGTCTAGTCCGTACTTCATAATCCACTCATTCACGTTTTATAAAGATTTACAGTATCATTCATTATGGTAGCTGTGTCTTGAATTTCATAAACAAAATGTATGTCTTCCAGTATGTGTTAATCATAATACATTTTCTGAAGACAGTTCCCGTTAGCAGGTTTATTTGAGTTGTGGACGTGCATCATTATATCTTCAAAAATGTACTTACAATAATGTTCTGTAACTGTGAAAAATGATAGTAAAAGTCTTTGTATTGCATTTTTGATTTACCATGAAATAGGATACAAACTTTTGACATAATTTTGCTTTTAAAAACTATGGGAAGAACACATTCAACACAATATCCTTGACATTATTAATTTTGCCATCATATTTCTTGAATCTCCTGAGTAGTAGTTCAGTTGTTTGCCAAACTGTCTCTTAGTGCTGACATACAATTTAGCAAATATTTCTGATAGAAGTAGTAGTAGTAGTAGTAGTAGTAGTAGTAGTAGTAGTAGTAGTAGTAGTAGTAGTAGTTAGTAGTAGTAGTAGTAGTAGTAGTAGTAGTAGTAGTAGTAGAACTCCAGATCTTTAAATCCAGTTTTGTCGTTGATTACGGGGATGGCCAGATTCACCTCACTCTCACAGCAATTGCCCTTACCCCTCCCTCCACTTCATCCTATATGGTGCATCCCCATTCTTCATCCTATATGGTGCATCCCCATTCTTCAACCCAACCCTCCTATTCTCCTCCACCACTTGCCTCTTCTATGTCTTCTTTGGTCGCCTCCGACCCCTCTGGCCATCCACCTGAAACTTGAATGTCTTCCTCAAAACAAGATCAATATCCCTCTTCAACACATGCCCATCCCAACAGACCCCATTAATAAATAATAATAATAAATGTAAATTTATAAACCACAGCTATTATGTGTCTATATTAGCTGCGCTGGTTCAGAGCTGCTGTTTACTTAATTTTACACAAAGTAATAATAAACATTTATGTAGTGCATAATACAAACGTGTGTAGGCACTGTAAGAATTATCACAACTTAAAAACAAACAATATTTGGGAAGTACTAGTACCACCCATCGCAATCTCCCGATCCACTAGCCTGTTGCTGCTCAGTTCCCTGACAATTCAGGGGTGTGCCCAGTCAGTACATTATTCACAGGAGCTCTAGCATTGAGGCTACCAGGCCCCACAAACGGCGTGTTTCTACAGAAAACTGTTAAATGGTATTACCCGATTAAGTATCCAGAATTCCGGAAAATCTTCCTGTAGAAACAGACTCGATCTGACCAAATATGGTTTATCATAACCACCTTCCAGAGGTGGTTATTGCCATGATAATCCGTTGAACTTTTCTGTGGAAACGCACAGCGACAAATCGTATCGTGTCTGGCGGAAGTAGGGGTCACCGGTGCGTGTGAAAATACGTGCCTGTGACTGCATATTTCGGACGAACCTAGAAATGCGACTCCTTCCTGCTTTCTACGCGCTGTCGTTGCTATTGCTGCCCAAAAATTGAACACTTGTGCTTAAAAACATTAAAATAAACGCAGCCAAGTGCTGCAGTGAATTTTCCTTACGAGGCGCCATTTTGGACCAGTTCATATACCACAATGCATTGCGAGGTCATAGGTTGAATTTCCTGACTTCCGATTGACACGATATTTGCAACACAGAATGGGAGCTAATCGGAATATTCACTCTGTAGAAACAGGTTGGTTTAACGGCGATACAGTTTTTCGATTCCGGAAAAGATAAACCGTTTTCCACTATTTTTCTGTAGAGGTGGCCAATGAGAAAGATGGGTGGTTACTAATAAAAATAGACAGAATTACTGGAAAAGATGAGTTTTAAGAAGTAATTTGAATTTGAATTCACTTTCACATATAATCTTCCTATTGATTAATTGAAATTACTTGTTGATATGGCAGAGAGCTCTGAGGGGTCAGGAGAAGACTCGGAGGAGACGACGGTCATGCTGAAACGCGTCCATGACAACAGGAAGGTGTCGGAGAACGTTGCCAAGGCGATGTTGCAGAGACTGGATAGGAGTTGTGGTACGATGGTATGCCACGTCCCAGGTTGCAC